>JAFELO010002886.1:129415-173797 GCA_017140195.1 Eumaeus atala
ATACTTATTATAAAACAAAGTCCCTAAAAGCTGTCTCTCTACAGAGATACAGCTTTCAGAGACTGGGATCACATAAATGTGATGACGGATTTTCCTGTCGCTTCCACCAATAGATTGAACGATTGCTGAGGAAAGTTTTAGTGGATTTAGTTAATAATATAGCCCCTGTTATTCTCGGGCGAAGCTGGGCGGATCTCTTTTCCTCGAATAAATAAGCCTTGGTTCTCCTAGAGTTAGGTCATAACATAAATTGTATTGGAACGTACTTTACAAAACAATTCTGACAATGTGTCTTAGAGTACTCTGGCAGCAGAACTCCACTGTGAGACTTCTCAATCAGTATGGTCTCTCCGGCACTGATGTCTCTTGCGGCTATTGCAAATCTCCCCTTTGTTTCGTCCTGGTCTATTCTGATAGCATCAGAAGCAGCTGGATACTGCTTATTGACGCTGCACTGTAATCTAGGCTTGGGTGGCGTACGCCTGAGCGGTTCTGGGTCCTTAGGATGTCCGGCCAGCACAAGGCCTTTGTTGAGAATCTCTAGCATTAGTTTCGCGTCCGTCCTCATTTTTTGTCGTTTTTCTTTGTTCAGATTAGATGCTTCGTCTAATGATGTTAATGTATCCCTGGAAAATATTTTTGAAATAAATTTCCAAGTACCCGCTAATACATTAATACTTAAAGTTACAAAGCTGTCTCTATCCTCCATGACGGGTTTCCTTTATATCACTTACATTTATTTTCAAATATTTACAGAATTATATTGTATTATTTTCTTGTGTATGGGTATAGTTACTCGCACAATTAAATCTATTTTTTTTAATTCCAATTATTCTTACACAACCGTACAAGTTTAACATATTCATTTATAATTTACTAGCAGCGCCTAACAGTTTTACCAATGTAATTTTACTTCAATGGTAAACAACATTCGTATGATTCGTACCCCGTTTCACACCCTTCAGGGTGAATTTTCTAAGAATCCTCTATCAGTGCTCCCCTAAACTCTGCAAGCCAAATTTCGGTTTGTGTTCAGTAGTTTTGGCTGTAGGTTGTCAGTCAGTCAGTCCCTTAATAACGGAAGACTTTTATATATGTTGATTAGTATTGATCGCTTACCTTGTCCACACGCTTTCCTTGTCAGCATGTCACAATTAGGTAAAACCTACATATGTTTATACATCGTTTAATCGTGGCCCGAAGAAAATATGTTAATATGTTGCACAGGAACAAACTTACTGAAACGCTTTCACTGCTTCTTGGTTCCTTCGTAACACTAGTAAGCACCTGGCTCTCCTCTCCAGCACCTTGTACCGCAGGTGCCGCGGGTAGGCCAGCGAGAGGCAGCGCCCGATGTCCTCCAGCGCGTCCTCATACTGCTCCATGTGGTTCAGCGCCGCGGAGCGGTTCGCGAACAGTATAGCAAGTTCGTCACCTGAAATCATATCAGAGAAACATTACATTTTAAAATCGGCTATAATAGAGAGAAAGATTTCACATTGGCCTAACAAACGCATAAAATTTCTGATAGTTATCTGGCTGATTTGTATAGCATACGAGGCAATGATGACAAAGTTATTGGGTTGGGTTGTTTAAATATTTAAATATATAAATATACAACATAAAATACATAGTGTTAGTGTGACGTGACGAAAAGAGTGCAATGTGTAACATTCTTCGTGTGATGATAGATGATACGCGACGCGCGACGCGCTACGTGTTACGATCATGATTTACTGTAATATAAATACTTTTTATGAAATAAATAAGACAACATGACAAACATGAACCAATTATAGAAATTGTTATAGCCCGTACTTCAAGGTGGAGTTGAGCGAGCGACAGCACGTGACATCCCGATGCTACTGCAACTTTCTCTTGACTAAATATTTTGAAAATTTTTATGTGTGTTTATTATTCCTTCACGTCAAAGATTACAGAAAGGATTTGGAGGAAATTCGGTACCTGGAATAACGTAAATTGTAATCTTATCCCAAAAAGGAATGTTTCTCTCGCGACCGATTTTCGAACTTGTTACTGCGGCGCACACCTAATGTTTATATTTAATTCACAAATAAACAAAAACACTCAACCGATTATCGTGAAACTCTTTACTCACAATCTTAAAGGCATAGGGAAACACATAAGATATTTATTACAAAAAAAATACGGATGGCAACTCCATCTCCTTTTAATTACAAAAGATAAGGTCACCGGACTTGAGTGGGATATATAAGGTTTTTAGGGCCCCAAAAAGTGGGCTACTACCACGGTTTCTAGAACTAGCGACAACGATCCGCATGTGCCGCCGTGGTATTCGTTTAGGTATCGAACTGGTATACGGAAACATAAGTACTTACTGTTCTTCTTCGGAACATGCATCATACTTTGCGTGTACAGTTCCAGCGAGTTGAGCCAATTGCCTTTCCGAACGGCTTTATTCCCTTCATCCTTCAACAACAGAGCCTTGTCTAAATCTTTTTTCACCACAAAGTCAGCACCGACGTCACAAGATAGATCATATTCTCGTATGACGGGAAGACTTTGTAAATATGATACACGACTTCCATTCGATTCAAGATTAGCGAAATTATTTTTCGTCACATCATCAATAGCATTATTTATTTTTTCGTGTATATTTTTAAAGAAACCGACACTTTCTTGCGACATTATACCGTGCTTGGTTAACGTTTAATCTATGGTTTTTCCAAAATTTGAATATGGAACATGTGGAACACAAGGCTGAGGAATACCGGCGCGACGTGAGTTCCGTGTACGTTCTATTTTTAAATTTCGTCAGCTCGGGCTGCGATCGTTCTAGTTCGGGAGTTGCATTACTCTCATTTATGTTCTATATATATATATATATATCAGTATGTAGCATTAGCGAAATTTGTTAAACAAACTAAAATCGTAGTTAAATAATACATGCCAACGCCAGCAGCCAGATTTTTGTCTGCTTAACAAGTAAGTTTGATTTCTACATTCTGATGTTCTTCATGATTTTGCGAGACTTCCGCGAAATTTCATAATAAAAGTTTCTTGCCGAATATTGATCACTCTATGATCGGCCATGTCAACTGAGACTACTACGCCAGATTACAATAAAACTATTTTTATCGTGATTTATTTAATTATTGAACTAGCCCGTCGTTTCAGAACTTTACAGCGACCATATTCACGGGTGGACTGAGATGACAGATATCCTGATGTCACAAATTATTAAAAGTATCCGAAGCATTATAATTATTTAGTTGCTCCGATTAACGTGAAAAGTACTTATTATATCTTGCTGTCTTGAGGTGTTATGTTTAGTTTTTGATTTGATTATGTTTACCACTGGGTTTTAAGCAGAGGGAAGAGGAATCTTGCGCTTTAGCAAACATTAGGTTTGTTAAAGCGTAACCTCACTAGTGAACATCGATCCCTTCCAAGGATGATCCGTGAGGCTATTGAAATAAAAAAAACGTCCAAATTTTAATAGAGAAGATAGCTGGGTTCTTTCCTCTGCTTGGGACCCAGTGCTAAACATAATGAAATTAAAAATTAATCATAAAACTTCACCGGTCGCACCGCGCCGTCCTGATTCGGCTGCAATGCACTATGACATTAGCTCAAAATGATTGCATGATTCCAAATTCAAATATTAATGTCAAAATTAAAATACGACTTAAATTCAAAATTAGAATGAACCGGGAAAAGTTCGGACGCATTCACTTATTTTGTTTAATCATTAATATTTTTTTAAGAGTTCTAGATTATTTATTAGTAATACTAGCAGCCTAGCTAGTCGTGAAATGTCTCGTCTCTGGTTCGCACGTATATTTCACAAAATATGGCAAAAATTCATTGATTAAAGAAAAAAAGAATTCGGCTTCTTGAACATTATACGTTACAATGATAACAAATGGAATTCATGACATAAAAACGTCTGTCGGAACAGCTAGAGTTGTCAATAATTCCTTTGGTTACAATGGCAAATTTATCATAACGATGAAAACTTTTTAGGGAATGCTATATAAAAGAATATTTCAAATCGGCCACAAAGTTTCGGAGCCTATTCAATGCAAACAAACAATAATCACTTTTCCTATTATATTTGTATAAATATATTGGTATAAATAATATTAGGTCCTTACATATGAAATTGGTGTTTTGTGTCGGAGGAACTAAAAGTCGACTATTTTAAATATAATATATATAATTAATCAAGATACCATTGTTTTCTATGCACTTTTGCCATTTTATAGGTAGTTCATTGTACCCTTTACAAAAAAAAACCAGTGGGATGGGAGTCTATATAATATTTGAGGGCAATTTGGACTGTCCCATCACAGTTGAATTCTTTTCCCTTGCAAGAAGGCTGTGTGGGGGTGGCCATAGCCCTTACCCTCAATCTAAGCTCAGGGTGACGCAAGAGTCGTCAAAGGATACTTGTCACTTAACAACAAAGAGTTTTCAGTGAGCTGGTTGTTTGGTGTCTGGTCTGTTACTGTGAAATAGACAGGAATACCGGACAGCGCTCGCGCCGAATGATACCGGCACCATCAATCGGATCGGCGACAGGCAGCAGTGGCGCCGGTCCGAAACCTAATCTGCGATTGCCAGTCCACCTGCTCAGCATGGTAATTATGAGCATTTAGTTCCAATGGACGACAGCAGTGGAATTGGGCCCCTAATTCCCGGTAGTTACACTAGTCCCAGCCACGGTGGCGGCCTCCTTAACGGTGGAACAAGGGGTGCTGCGAATCTCCGGGCTACGGATCGCTACCACCGATTTGACTTGGCTACGTATAGCTGACGAATGCTTCGACTAGATAAACACTTGGTTGAGCTAGAGGTAGAACTGGGAAAAATCCGACGGCACGTCCTGGGGTTATGTGAAGTCCGAAGACAAGGGGAAGACACCATAGCTATGCCATTGGGTCACCTATTCTACTTCAGGGAAGGCGATACTCCATCATAAGGCGGCGTAGATTTCCTCGTGAATAGGTCCCTCGTAGGCAACATCGTCGAAATCTCTAGTGTGTCGGGTAGTGTGACGTATAACATACTTAAACTCACTAAAAGGTACGGCCTCAAAGTGATACAAGTATACGCTATGAACGAAACCCCGACATATTCCGATGATGACGTGGAGACGACTTTTGAGGATGTCTCAAACGCCTTAAATAACACCTGTAACTCCCACTTCCATGTTGTTATGGGGGACTTTAATGCTAAGGTGGGAGTACGATGTCTCCGTGATTAACTGGTTTAAAACCGGAAGTGATCACCGATTGGCTAGAGGCTATCTGAACATAGGCTTTTTTGTTTGAGCGTGTCCCATTAATATAGTGGACACTCCGACCTAACTTCCGACAAACCATTAGCTCCCGTAAAATTCCAACTGGGATTAAAAAACCGGTTCGATGCCCTAGATACGTCGGAAACTACAATGGCAATTGACGAGGGCAAGAGTGATGTGATTGGACGTGAGTGAAGAATATTGTAGGAGTAAGTAAGTGGGTGAAGAATATTGTAGGAGTAGCAGGAAAGCTAGACTCTCAGATGAGACGCTTGTACTTATGAGGGAACACAGGGCACACAAAGACGTTAAATCTGCCGATGTCAAACTTCTTTCAAAACGAAACCGCAAACTAATACGTCGAAGCGATTGAGCAGAATAGAAGGTCGTAGGTTTTGTGCTGAAGCTTGGAAGAAGTCATCTGACAAAGGTCAGGACTGATTCTGTTGTTACCGTTTCTTCTAATACTGGGATCTTATCTGAGATCGAACCTTCCTATAGCAAGTTGTATACATCGCACGCTCCTCATCCCGATATCCTGAACAACAATCCGCGTGCAAGCCTGACACAACACTTGTCAGGCGATCTGCCGAACGTCAGCTTGAGTGAAATTAGTTTGGCTCTTGCGCAGCTTAAAGGAGGAATGGCTCCGGGGAAGAAAGGAATTACAGTCGAGCTTCTTAGAGCAGGAGGCGAACCTGTGTTAACAGAGATAAAAAAGATTTTTAATTTTCACCTTCAGACGGGCGTACCTCCCAAGGCACGGCTTGAAAGTGACATTGTTTTGTTTTTTAGGAAGGGTACAAAACTCCTTTAGAAATCAGTCACTTCTTCAAAATTACAGAGCAATTTCACTTTCTAGGCTATATTTACTAGTTGTCCACAAGAGTCTTCACGAATCGTCGCACCACAAAGCTTGATGAATACCAGCCACCGGAGCAGGCTGGGTTTCGCAGGGGATTTAGCACCATAGACCACATTTTTCACCATAAGGCAAGTTGCACAAAAGACACAGGAGTACTATCAGAAAGTTTCTGACTCTGCCGAAAACTGGGCTGTTCTGGAAGCTCTACGGCGATGTCAGGTTGATTGGCGATACGTCGAAGTACTGGGAGCATTGAATGACGCCGTTTTTATGTCTGTACTGATTCCGAGAGGTCAAGCAAGACCAATCCAATTGTATCGATGAGTGCGACAGGAGGGATGATATTTCCCCGAAATCGTTTACTAATGCTTTGGAAGACTTCTTTAAGACTTTAATCTGGGCAGAATGCGGCATAAACATTAACGGCGGGTACATATCTTATCTTCGTTTCGCCGACGATATCTTTGTGTTGCCCGAATCTTTGGAGAGCTTGTAGGAAATGCTGCACAGGCTAAATGAAGTCTCCCGACGTATTGGCCTTAGGTAATCCTACTTGAACAAAACAAAAGTCATGTTCAACGGACACGTTCTCCCTAGGCCGGTCAACTTCGATGGTGCTATTCTCGAATTCGTAGACGAATACGGCTACCTCGGGTAACTATTGCAATTAGGTAGACATAACTTCGATAAAGAAGCCGATAGAAGGTTTCAGTTGGGTTGGGCAGCATTCCGGAACCTTCACATTCTCACGTTGCTTATACCGCAGAGCTGGAAGATAAAAGTCTTCAACCAATGCTTTCTCCTCGTGATGACGTACGGGGCCGAAACATGGCCTCTTGATTTGGGACCGGTCCGCAAGTTTGTGGTAGCTTAACGGGCTATTTAACGTGCTATGTTGAGTGTTTCTCTGTCCGACAGAACTTGTGACGAAGTCATAAGGCATCTGTAAAGTATCCGATAGCACGCGAAGAATAAGCTTGCTGAAGTGGCAATGGGCTGGTCACACACTCAGACAGATAGCGGATGGGCCAATAAGGTTCTGGAGTGGAGGCCGCGTTTAGGGAAACAAAATGTTGGTCGACCGTTCACCAGGTGGGAACATGATCTCCGTGCAGTAGATGTTCCGAAATGGATGCGAGTAGCAGGAGATCGGTTGTCTTGGCGTTCATTAAGAGAGGCCCATGTATAATAGTGGACCGATAATGGCTGAATGATGATGATGCAAAAAATTATCCAAATTTCGAAAATAATGAGGATGTCTTAGACTTTTCAATTGAAGCTCTTCTACTTTGGTAGCCGTCTGTTGCGTAGTGTGTAGTCTAGCGTTGTCATAAAGCAGCGGTGGCGTGGAGCAATTAACCAGCCTACGTTGTTTAGCCGCTAGCTTTTCCATCATGGTTTGCAATGGCTGACAATAGACATCAGCCGTAATAGTCTTCCCAATTTGCTTCTAGTGAATTAAAAAATACTTATTCCATGTTAGCCTTCAACTCTTCATTATCGACTTGGGTCTCAGGTCATCCTCGGGGCTCATTCTGCAGGTCGAAATTTCCAGAACGAAAACGTTGGAACCAAAAACGAACTATGTTTTCCTTTGCAACACGACCGCCAGACACATGATTCCTGACCCTTCGAGTAGTTTCCGGAGCACTAGTGCCACGGCGGAACTCGTACACGTAAATAATGCTATATTTTAAGTTTTTCATTTCGTAAAATGAGTGACGCAAACAGAAAAAGACCAGAATTATAAAATCAAATGAATGACGGTCACCGAAGCAAAGTACATTAGTAAAAATCTGTACAAATTTGAATTTGGAATTCCTTATCAAACAGGATAAATTCGTGATTAAAGTGGCCGGTACGAAAAGCGCCAATTTTGTAGGACTTAATATTATATACTAACAATTAGCGATTAATTAGAATTAATTAGATAAATCAGTGTCGCGTTTCGTGAGGTATGTGAGTAGGCGGTGGCCCATTGGTTGGGGGGGGGGAGAAGGAGGGCAATACTCATAATAATTATGTGTAATATATGTGTATGCTCGTAGTAGTATGGGCGTAGGCAGTCGTAAAAATACTCAGCATGCTCGTTTGCCCCCTATATTACGCAGCTAGTGTTATCGATTATCACGTGTACAAAAAATAATCATAGTTATAATTATAGATATAGGAAATAAAAAATAAATGGTTAATATAAATAATGCAAACAAAGTACAGCATAAAATAATATTAATTTAATAATTTGACGCAATTCAGCCGAATATAAAGACATCTCAACAGCTGCCGTGCTAAAGGAACAATTATATCAGTCATAAATAGGTATACGCAAAATCCCTTATTCTGGCGCCGTTAGCTACTGAAGACATTCTTGTAATTGATCCAATAATATGTCAATTTATACATGCCAGGAGCACAATAAGACATGCTTTACAATGTAGGAAAATCACTTAATCAGCCATAAATAAAGCAATTAGCTTGGGCGCTTCTGGCTCTGGAATAACAATGATGATTGAATAAGTAGGTAATAATTAAATAGTTCTGTCGCTTACTCACTGGTTTGTACAACAAAACAAAATACATTGTATGCAGAACGAAGAAAGTCGAAATCGTAGATACCGATCACTTTATGTATAAGGTACATTTGTATTGTATCTAGAATAAGCTGTACGCAACGCGCATTGTTGCTCTTATTTTGCCCAAACCTTTTTTTTAGAGGATTACGAACAAAACTCCTTCCCTAAACCAGAAGACACAAAAGTCTTCGATAGTCCTATGAACTGAACCAGTAGTAGGTCCCTCCGAAAAACAGCGCTCTTTTGCCCAAACCCTCTAAAACCAATCCCTCTAATTGTTGTTGTAATCCTCTAAAATTAAATTTTTAGAGGGTTACAAAACTCCTTTAGAAGTCAGTGCTCTAAACAGAATTCATTTACCCTGAAGGAATACGTAGTATTTCTATATAGTATGTGCCAAAGGGGGTATTCTATCTCCTAGCATCATTAAGGACAAACAATACACTGATGTTAAAGTGATGTCAACGTCTAAGTCATAAGTCGCCCATAGATATTCCTTTTGTTTATAATATCTATGGTATGTCCGGTTGATCAAATGTATTATAAATCGTGCATCGAAACATGATAAACAATGTCATAAGCAAGGTAAGTGTGGTGTATTCATCCTGCGTGCGAGTGTCCTGTGTCCCCGACGCGCGCGCGCGCGATGCATGACAATACGTGAAGGCGATGTCACTTCCGATGCTTACAGGTCTGTCATTCACCTGCACAAATTGCAAAAGGAAAATGATTAGTAATGTGTAATGAGCTATTGCGCTTCAAGCATATATAATTAAGCCGATTCTTGCTTCAGAAAGTTAAATCGACAAAATGAAAAAACCGAAAGAGTAAAAGAAGCGTTTATAGCATTATCATCATCATTATCAGATCCACTGCTGGACATAGGCCACTTTCGATGAAGGCCAAGATGTATTGATGTCTTAAGTTTACGCGAATGTTAGTCATTACAATAAAACTTTTACGGATTTTATCGCGGTTTATTAAATTATTTATGTAGCCCGACGTTTCAGAAGCTTTACAGCAACCATGGTCACGGGTGGACTGTCAGTCCACCGAAGGCCAAGACGACCGGTCTCCTGCTACTCGCATCCATCCCGGACCAGCAACGGTCGACCAACACTTCATTTACCTAAACGCGGTCTCCATTCCAGAACATTAGTGGCCCATCTGCCATCTGTTCTTCTGAGTGTATGACCAGGCCATTGCCAATTCGGCGAGCTTATTCGTCGCGTGATATCGGATATTTTAGTTCTCTGTCTGATGACTACGTTACAAATTCTATCGAACAAAGATACACCCAACATAGCACGTTCAATAGCCCGTTGAGCTACCGCAAACTTGCGGAGTAGTCCTAAATTAAGAAGCCACTTTTCAGCTCTGTAGGTCATCACGGGGAGAACGAGTTAGCTGAAGAATTTTGTGTTCAAGCCCTGCGGTATAGGCGACGTGAGAATATGGCAAAGCTTCCGGAATGCCGCCCAACTCAAGTGAATCTTTTCATCGGCTTCCCTCTCGAAGTTATGTCTGCCTAATTGCAATGGTTGTCCGAGGTAAACGTCTGCGAGAGAATAGCACCATCGGCGTTGACCGGCCTAGGGAGAACGTGTTCGTTGAACATGACCTCTGTCCTGTCCAAGTTCATCCTAAGGCCAATACGTCAGCAGGCTCTCCAACGATTCGTATATTATGAAACAAATAGACAAATAGGGAGAAGGGAAAGAAGCCGTATTAATATTTGTTTAGCAAAATAAATTAGTAAATAATTACAAATATTAATAATTATAAATAGTACCGAACGTTGATTTTTCATGTTGAAAAAGTTACAAAATTTTGAACTTCTAATACTTAAAAACTACACAAAAACAAAACAAATATAAGTTTAGAAATCAATTGTGATTGAGATTTTTTTTCTTAGGTGTAAGTATCAGAAATGGGGTGGATCATTTGATTATGACTGATACAATTTCCAAGATGTCCCATACAAAGACAGATTACATTAATAAAAATTTAACGAGAAATGATTAAATTTTTAAACCTCTTTGTTTCAAAATTTACTCATTTAAATTGTATTCTTTCTCAATGAAGCTTTCCATCTAATTTCCGTAGCGATAGATCTTGCCCTAATCTCGCCGGGACGGAATCTACAAGCAGCCGATGACATCTGAGGTTTCTGTGAGTATGGGTAAGGCCCAGGCGCGAGTCCAGATATAGCCACCGGGCACAGGCCCAGCGGGCGGATTTGACTGCCCTATCTGTAAAAAATATCTATACCTATACACTTAATCCTCATGCCATAAAATGTACGTAGACATTTTTATGAACTTTTTATAAATTTATAAGAAGACATTTTGTTAACTGCTAATTGTTATGTTAATTGTTATATACGAAAACAAACGCATCTGTCTATAAGAAATCGATTTTCTGAAATTGACTGTACGGGTTTTAACACGGCTTTCCCCAATGTATTGAGCGACTGTAGAGGACGGTTTTAGTGTTTAATTTATTCAAGCCGGGGCGGATTGCTAGTAAAATGAATACAAACTTTTGCATTTATAATATTGGTAGGATTATAAGGATTCTATTAATATTCCGTAGTAAGTAGTGGCGACAAAGGAAAATAAGAATCTTATAAATATTCTATTAAGTACCTACTAAGGTTATTTTATTTATTTTTTAACTCAGGGTCTCACTGTGTTCTTAGTTCTTGTTCCTGTTGCTTCCATATTTAAGCTGGTACATGAACAGGAAAAAAAATGTTTTGCGATTCGATCGTAGTAGAAAATCAGCCATTTTGGTTTGGAATGGAAAAATATACACTCAATTGTATTTTAAGTGTACTACATACGACTGAATAATACATTCAAGAGAGTGAATTAGCAGAGAAGTAAATAAAGAAACGTGTGCATGTGTGTACTTATGTATACTTGTACTTCAGTAACGGACTGAAGCCATAGAGTTATTTGTATAGAGAATGGGAAGTGGCATGCCAGAGCTCAAGTCATAATAATATAATTCATTAAATTATTAAATCCAAAATCCATGAAAATTTATCTGAATATGTGAGACAAAGACAAGTACATGTCTCTCATCTTCCCTCTCTATTATTTGTTGAATACTCGCACTCACAGGTCACAACCCTGCCCACATAGACCATAAATGTTTGTCGAGATGGTTCCTAGCCAAGTTAACTTACAATACAAGCAATATTGCACTTCACTAAAATATATTCCAGATAACAATTCAAAATTCAGGCTATAATATATTCAGTTTTTCTATTAATTATTCTGATATCTATGGTCCTGCGGTGTCAATTAACTCTATGGGTAGAACACAAATAGCATTCCAATCCACGATCTTATTAATTTTATCCGCTAGCAACACTATCGGCGGCCTTCATATGACGTGCAGGCTAAATATTTGCCGCGAGATAACGGAGTACAATGGCGCCGGCCGCGTTATCGCAAACAAGCCGAGCATGGCCATCTGTTATCGCTTTCTCCGTTTTTACAGCTTCAGTTGCTTGTTTTGCAGATGATCTGATAATGAAGTAATGTTTGTTGTGATAACACAAACGCTTGTCACCGAATTAATCCTTTTTAGATTTGTTGTTTTTTGAAACTTCTAGAACGTTGTCCATAGATACGTCTCTTTCATATTATGTAAAATAAACATTTTACATCTGAAAAGAGAAAAAATCAGAAATCTTTTTAGAGCAGGAAGCACTTTTTATAGTACTACAGGTTCTTATGCAAATCTGTTTTGAATTGGGATTTAGGTCGGAGGTCTTATTTCAGAAAAATACATTAAAGAATGCCACTAAACTTTGAAAATTGGGGACAGGTACTCTCAGTATGTTAAGCAAAGAAGCTTGCATTTTGTACCCCGCGTGTCAGAAGAGGAAATCAAACACAGCATAGGGAGTTAGATCTGAAAACTTAAAGCGGATTTGGTTAGGTTCCCCTAGTCTAGTGACCAGGGGTACACAATCTTTTTCAGTTCTCTGCGTACTTATTAATTTGTTTCTGGTTGCGGCACTACTAGCCCCCTACGTACCTGCTAATAGTACGGCGCCCCCAGTCACTGAAGATGTAGAAAATACACAAAATGCAGCGAATTAGACTGAATTCTGATATTATAAGGGAAAATTTGTGAATGTGGCGTATGAGCTTGCTATTTTTAATTGTTGACAATCCAATTGTTGATTAGAACATTTTCATTTCCAAGGATTCCAGTGTTCCCTCGAGAATTATAACTTCTTGGGGAAGCGGCGCACTGATTGGTAGGTCCTGTAAAAGGCTGATGATGATCCTATGTTTATTACTATATTATATGAACAACACAGGCAGTGAATTGGATTAACTATAGTAAATATAAGATAATACGTAGCTACTCGTAATTTTTCGAACTGGTAACCTTATTTACTTTATAATTTTATCTACGTATCTTTACTATTGTTTCAAAGAGACACACTTCTAAATCTTTATCTTTATTCTACACGCCTATGTATTTGGTTTGAAATTTAAAAATCAACCGCAATCAATGTTATCTATTTTCAAATTTGTTCGAAAAGAGAACGCAATTGACAGCGGATTATATTATTAGTGGTGTTAAAAGATATGTAAAAGTAGAATAATCGTAATCGGTGAAAATAACAACATCGATAACAATTTTGATAAATTTATAATTAAGTGAAGTGTAATGGACATTGGGTGGACATCGTAGACGTGTAAAGTAGCCATTGCGATTGCCAACTGAGGCCGATGGGTCTCACGAAAAACTATGCGTATCAGCTCTGACACCAGGCTGGACTTTACTTGAAAGTAAAGCGTTACGCTGGTTATGCTTGACCGGTCCCTGTTCACACGATTTTACACCTTTATTTTTTATAGACTGCGAGTCTTGTGTTAACGAGTAAAAACTCTAACAAATGTTAATAATTTATACCGGTGCAAATTCGTCACATATAATGCTGAGGATTTGAGATGTGTATGTTGTCAAGCTGCCGCATGATGATGCCGCGGTTGGGTACATCTATCCGCTCCTACTCCATCCAATATTTTATGGCACCGAAACTATATGATAAATGGATCGTATCGCGTTCAATCTTGAAAATGCTTACTTTCTCGTTATAAAACCTTACTTTTTCGTTCGCCTTACTGCACAAATTGAAACTTTGGTTAAATTGATATTTTTAGGAAAATTTGTTGGCGCTTAATGATGGTTATATTGTTACGTTTCGTGGAGTTCATTCGGATAGCCCATTGAGTGCACGTGACTCAACATGATAGTATTTGTACTACTGTAACATGGCCAATTGGACGGGAGGAGGAAAGGAGAGGGACTCTGATGCATGATAATAATACGGATGTCTATGGGCGTCGGTAGCCGTCGAAAGGCTCCGATTACGCTTGTGTCCCCTTAAACTAGAAAAATAATGAAATGGCGTTTTTGTGGGGTTTGGTACCCAAAGGGTAAAAAAGGGTCCTAGTAGTTAAGACGCCGCTGTTCGTCTGTTTGTCACCAGGCTGTATCTTATGAACTATGAAACCATGATAGCTAGAGAGTTGAAATCTTCATAGATGATGTATTTCTGTTATTCTATATTATAGTCTGTTCTGCCGCTATAACAACAAATACTGAATAATATAAAAATATATAACACTACTAAACCCTTCGTACGCGAGTTCTACTCGCACTTGACCGGTTTTTTTATTTAATACCGGGCACCTTAAATCGCGTCTTTAATCCTTGTCATGGAGCGAACACCGAAAAAAAAGTTTTCGCGCAGTCACACGCCCACGCAACCGAGCGTGTACAAGCTCGCATCCCATCTTAAATAATTTGCCAACTTTCAATAGCAAATGTTATCCAATAGTTTGTATACGGGGGCCGTGAACGTAATAAAATAATTCGAGGATGTGAAGCCATCATCTTGTACTATATATGCTATAACCTCCCACGCGTAATAACGTACATAATACGATCGAATTTAATACCGAGCAATGAGAAATTTCCACCGTCTCGTTTTATAGGTACAGTCACGATTACATTTATATCTGAGTGACGTACTGGGGGCTTGCTTGTATGTAACATTGCTCCCGTCTGCAGCACAAAAGGTTATAAATATCTCAGTAGTATTCTATACGATATAATGCTATGGAAATAGCTGAAATACATAATGTGTTCGAATTTTATGGGAGCAATAGGATATATTGATCGTCTAGTTTACTATATTACCTTTGTGAAGCGATCTTTGAACGTAATATTCAACTTCAAGTTATATAATTAATTTCAATATTAGAACTCAAATCAAATAAGAGGTTAGCATTGTAGCTAAATGAGACTGGCACAGCCACAAAAGACAGCTTTACTTCGTTTCATGCGGCTCGTATATTTTCGGTGGCCTTTTGGAGGGGAGGAGTCATTTCTCTCACCATTCAGGTGTTTCATTAGGCAGCAACATGTGGGTATGTGGCCTATGGGCTTTGGTAGTCACGAGAGGGCTCCAAATGCTCGTATACGCCATACACTTTAAAACATTTTAAGACCAACTCAAATACGATTTGCATTTATTGCCTTACTATTGCACATAGCGCAACTGAAATATAAACGAATCATCTTATATCATTGACTGCTCTTTTCCTATTTTGATTGGGGCGTTCCCTATAATCTATTAACAAGGAAGTTGCATGTCATTGACATCGTCAATCCCGTCATGCCAGTCCGTATGTGAATTTTTCTAATTAATATCAGAGCGTTGCTCATGATTCATGAGGTATTTCAGTTTGTCGCCGTAAACTACTCAATATGCTATCTAATAATCGAGCCTGAGTTATCTCTGAGCGAGCAATTATTGTATTCAGCTTATAGCTGTACACTGTTAAGCGTAGGCCTTTTTTTTGGTGACGAAGCGGAACGCATTTAGCCCGAGTAGGCCCCCAGACCTATGTTGTGCTCGGCAACTGGGTAGCAATACCAACTAAACCCCTACGGGAGCCTTGAGCAGCTATTAGTGGAGGGTTCCGGATCTGCAGGCGACAGGTCCCCTCCAGCAAAAAGGCCAGACACCACCTCCTCGGGGACTGTCCGGCTACGCTATGACAGTCCCCACAACGCCGTGTCTTTATGGAGTGGACCGGGTTCCCATCCCGGCCCGACACGGAACACAGGGGCACTACTGAAGGCGCTGCAGATAGCGCCTCCTTCGTACTCCCATTCGTTGTCGGGGGATTCCGCGTCGGCAGCCTCTTCTCTCACCCGCCCGTCGGCGTCCTTCTGCGACATGAAGCCATCGCCTGGTAGGACTCGTCGCTGCCGAGCATCGCGACGTTGATGCTCCACTTTGACAAGTCCCGTCCGACAACTGATGTCAGATCGTGACGCAGCGCCGCCCATCTCGGGCACACCTCGAGGGTGTGCTGGGCCGAGTCCACCGCCGCGTAAACGTAGGCCTCCCCCATATAGCGCCAACCATCCCGCTGGTTTACGAATGGTGGAGCTACGAGTTAAGATAGGTGGCGGGTGGCGGATGGATGCGGGCTGCCCATTTCTGGGTGCCATTAAAATACTGAGAAAATCTCGTTCACCCAGATACTGTAAATTGATGTGAATGGTTGTTTCGACTTTCTCCTTCTGCTAATGAGGATAACCGACATAACAGGAACTCTGAAATAATTATCGCGACAAAAATAACTTGTATTTTCAGAGAAATAACTTTTTGACCGTGTGCCAACAGACATTGGCAACACTCGTCCATCCTTTAACGAAGGGCATATGTTTAATTCAAGAATTCTTACTAATGATTATATCAGTCAAAACATAAGTTAACGTAAATGCTGAAAAACCTGAGTGATGTCATCGGTTGGTTTCTTTCAGAAACATTTGTATGCTAACGTTCCTAAAGCTTCTTAGCTTATTTAGCGGAAACAACTACAGGTTAGCCTTGATACGAGGCGCCATTGATGTTGTATTATAGCCAAATATAATACACCGCCCAGCAAGATTCAAACCTTGTCGTCGCGCTGGGGCTCAGTAGCGTGGGATGCAGCCAGACACCCTTGGCGAAGCCAATTGAACCGAGGGGGCTGCTCCTTCTGTGCCTTTTATCTTATAAGAAGAGAGCAACAGAGACCAGGAGTTGGAGGCACTTTTGTGCACAGGAAAAGGGGCGAGGATGTGAACTTCACGCCATAGCACTGTCCCAAAGTTAGTGGGTTTATCTGTGGGGATTGACTAGTCGTCGAGGTACGGTGTTGATTGACAGTTCCGGGGCACCTCACCAAAGGCAGCACCGATGCAGTGGTTTTAGTGGGTAATTCGGCTCTACAATTTGCCACGTAAATTTCTGCATTTTATTTTGTAACTTTAGAAAAAACCCACACTGCCCTTCTGTCCCCTAAGAAAAAACCTGTCAGTTATTTAATGATCGTTCAAATCCACGCTGTGTTCCGCACCACGGCATTGACTTCGAAAATATCAATAAACATTTAAAAAATCGTAATTAACAACTAACTAAATAATACATCCTATATTAAACCGTGACTTGTATAATTGAAAAATCTAATTAAAATTAAATACCATCCATTTTTATTGTCTATGAACCGTGTATGTGTTTGTATGTATGTTTGACTGGACGACATAATTGCAAGTATATACAATGGCTGCATCCGTTCTTTATTCCATTATTTAGCGTTCACATTGCCTGTCTTGGCTGACAAAAAAAATAATCGCTGGCTTTGTGAACCTTTGTTTACCATTGAAACTCGCACAGAACCATGAAGTCTCCAGAGTACTCACAGTCGACTCGAATATAACATTCAGTCTGCTTATTGCATTCATACTTCTTCCATGTTATTGTTAATTCAAAATGGAAATATAATTTCTTTTTGTTCATCAACAATTAAATATACCACCGATTTAGCCCTAGCCTTGAGAGAATGTAACAAACTCTGCCTTATATACTCGAATTGAATTCTCCATGCACTTTCTGACATACCCAACTCTCACTTCCATACAATAACGTTGGGATTAGCACATAATTATGCACGGCAAGACGGGCGCCCTGGCTCAAAACTGTATACGCAATATATTGAAATGGTTATAAGTACTTAGAATCTTCCAGTCTCCGCTTTGATTGAGGAGGTAAACTGGAATCACTTCCATCTCCTCCCATTTTCTTCAAATTAAATTCGTGTTTTAAGGCAGTTGTAGATTTCCGGCTCCCTGGAATGATTTTATCAAGTTGATGAAATCATCCTCATCAGCCCGAAATCTCATTCAACAGTAGACTTGGTTGCCGATGGGTACAAGGGTCCTCACAAACCCTCAAACGTGTGGAATATTTGGCGGATGATCGGGTCCCCTAGAGCCTAAGATGTTGTGTAAATACCACACTACCCAATAAAAGTGTATAAAGTACTTAATATAATATCAAGGTATAATAGTAACGTGCAAAGGATTTTCACAGAACGATTAATCAACAATTGACGTTTTTTGGCCGAACAAAAACATTGGTATGTTTTTTGTGGGGTATTTTGAGGTAATTAGATATTGTGCTGATAAAGAAACCCAGTGGAAACTCACACACCACCTCATTGTGGCCACAGAAGTTTCGGTGATTGATTGAATGTTACGTGTCAAGTAATTTAATGAGATGTTAAGTACTAGTGAGAGTCAGGGACGTGCTGCCCTGTTGGGTCGGTATGACAAGGAAGGAACCTCACGCTCACTAGATAGGTACCGGTTATGGTCAATTTTCTATCAAATCTTATGGCATATTATATAATGGCAGATCAAATTACAATTTTACTCGTCATTTTTCAAATGGGCGACGCCGTTTCGAAAACGCGGAATCATGTAAATTGCCTGTTACATATCCGTACAATCGATGGATAAAAAAATGTGTTTTTCACATCTCAAATGGACCAGCAAAAAAGGAGTGTTATGTTCCCAAAGTTCATGTGTAATATAACACGTGTATATACATAGCTGAGTGTTCATTTATTTCACTATAATTCCCAAACTCCTTAACCAATGAAGACAACCAATGAGGATGCAAAGAATAAGATATAATTTATTATTTTCATTATAAATTTTGATGAATGGCTAACATATCTATTTTTTTAAATTACTTTTATATATTAGCCGGTGCCCGCAACTTTGTCCATGTGGAATTACCGATATATCTTACGGCTCGGCTTGGTTCTTTAGGAGTTTATTGTTTTAGCATCGCCTGCAATATTTTTTTATGAAATATATTGAATGTACAGACACAATATATTTGATGTTATATTATATTTATAGATTACGATTTTTTAGTGACAAGCGACGCTCATAAACATCTGCGAAGAAAGGGAAAGACGGTTTTTTCTCGAACTTTGTAGGATATGCAGTGTTGTCCTTTTACCCCATCCTCCAATGAGCTACCATTCTCTCACTGGTCACACGAAACGTGTCACCTTAGCCATCACTTTACGCCGGTGCTATGTGAGTGAGAGGTACCTCTCCGTTCGTGCCGGCTCGATATAGCAATGTATATGATCCTTCCAGGGGTTTCAGTGTTTTCGTTGTATAAGGGCACAAACGGGGTCGAAGTTAACGTTTTGTAAACCGATAGCTGCATGGACAAAAAAGCATGGCGTCATAGTAACGTTTCTAGTTATAGTAACGTTCTGAATGGGTGGAGTCTGCGAGAGCGTTGCAAGTCGTATCTAAATGGGGTGAATTTTTATATTATAGGGGTAAAGGAGCAGTCAATTGCACAATGACTACGCAGATTCGCTGTCCTTCTTTTCTTCTCCTTTCCAAAGGTTCACTGGCGAATTACAAACTACACGAAACATTTAAGCAGTCACTTTACGGCGGTATCATGTAAGCGAGAGGAGGCAGGATTTGACGATTTATTTTTGCTGACGCCCATAGAAATCTGCTTATTTGATTTGCATATGGGCTCCTTCCCTATTTTCATCTTAGGGCCTATTATGAAACATTCAAACCGCACGAAACGCGACACGTCAGGTACCAGTCATGTTGTCCCATGCGTGTGTAGCCTTGGCTTCCATAGAAAGCGCAGTATTTATTACATTTTACATCTATACGAGATACGATGCTGCGATGATCATGATGAATGATTGGCATAAAATCTTAAAGTGTATTACCAAGTTTAGCATGACTGTTATATGTCTATTATATATGTGACGTTATTTGTTATACAATTTGCCACTTTATCACGAGCCCACAGGAACAATGTCACTCTGAGTTCGAACCTTGCGCGGATCGGTCGCTTAAAAATATCATTATCATTTATTCGGTCGGGTAATTAGTTCTATAAAACAATCGGCTATTAATAGTCTCGTAGCACAAACGTAGCGACCATCTACGTGCGCGCGCGCTGTGTTCCGTGTTCTGGTGTTCGAATTTTGAAATTCAAAATGGCCAGCAAGAACATTTCAGGAGAGAGTAAGTTTTTATTTTATATTTAATGTACTAATGATTACTTGCTTAATGCTATAGTTACAAATGTTTCCTAAACGATTTCTTTTTTCAAATAATTGTGTGATATTAAAAATTCAAAGCTCTTTACTTTTATTTATCTTTAAAGATATAGACGAACTTTCAGGGACTGATTTTAAATGTAAGTATTATAAACAGTAATTAGTTAAAATCATAAAATTATTTTGCGTAGCTTTACAAAGTACTATTTCTTTTCATATTTTGCATGAATATATGATTTATCGCTACATAGAGGTAGTAATTTTAAATTCTCCGATATTTCATGATGTCATAATATGTTTCTTTAAGCAAATTTTTGTCATAAAACCCACACTCAGTAATCAATGTTAGGTATCAATGGAAATATAGTTGATTGAATATATTGTCACTTCTTGATGGTAATTCATGTTAACAATTATTTAATTTCAATATACATTTACTTTTTTTAACTCATGATGATAAGTCGAGACCGGTCGTGAATGTAAATTGAAATTAAATAATTGTGGAAACAGTACATAATGTTTACTTATTTATTCATGTGTAGACAATTGAAATTTTAAAAGTTTATTCGAGTTTATCGAGTTCACATATGCGCAGGTACATATTTTTCTTAGAGGTTTTATTTTATGATCAATAGATTCTGTTTTTTTTAACGAAAAGAAAAAAAGAACAAAAAAGTTTCTTTATTTTGTTCTTTTCTTCGACGAAATTTGAGCAGGATATCGCTTGTTTTCGAACAGTGAAAAAGCATAGTGGAGGCCTATTAGAGGCAAACTGACAAAGTTATTGATGTAAACTTGTCAGAATTACAATAATATGTTACCTAAATATTTGTGTATCAAACAAATGTTGCATGAAAAATTATTATTATAAAATTTTGATTTGCATTTCTGATGTCTTCCTAATCTGCATATTCCTATAGTGAATTTACGACATAACATACTATAGCAATTTGATTGCAACCAGATGATATCACTTTGATGTCTGACATTTACATTACACGTAACCTAGCCTATGATATACGCCGTGGGCTGAACATTGCCTAAAAATATTTCGGAGTCTAAACAAGGTATTTATATTTTTCCTATGCCAATTCTCACGTCCAATAAGGCATTTTTTTTTCTTACAATTTATTAATTCAAATAATTAAACAGATGGAACATAATTTACTCTTACAAAAAGAACACCGCAACATATTCCCGTGATCATCTTCAATAAACTAAGATTATACGTATGAAAAAGTATACACTGGAATTGCTCTCTGTCACTCCAAGCTCTTTTCGTCACAGGACCGAAACCGAAACGCAACAGTAGCAAGGACTCTTTTTTCTTTTCGGAGGGACCTACTGCTGGTTGGCGACGCTATTGCACCCACCACTGCAGTTCACCGGACTAGTTAGCAATGTCTACCATCTCGATTCAGCTCCGTTGCAATAGTAGTTCTGTCCCATGTTAAATGGAAGAGTTAGGGAATTCACCGTCGTACTTTATCTTTCACCGTCGTACTTTATCTTTCATCGTTGTACTTTATCTTTCATCGTCGTACTTTATCTTTTCTCCTTTTTATTTATCGGAATATATGTATATAAACTTTGACATTAAAACAATCTCCGTATACTAGTTGGTTCGGAATGGATGCGATTGGTGATTGTCCGTCTTGGCGTTCATTGAAAGAGGCCTATGTCCAGTAGTGAATGATGATGATGAAGGCCCGACAACTTATTTGTCGAGGGCTATGCAGTTGGGACCATCGTCTGTAATGGAAACTGGCGCCCGTAGACATTCGCTAACACGGGATGCGGTGTGCCCTCATCGGAAAATCCGCTAAAACGCTTATTTTGTGAATTAGGCGGTTTATCCGCGAAAACTTAATTTAACAAAGCGAGTGTTTTTTATATATTATAAGGGTGTAAACAAGAAGTTGGAGCTTTTTGATGACTACCGATGTCCATAGACATCCGCATATTTTTGTGGCACACATCTGTATCCTTCCCTCCTCCCTTCCAATGAGCCAGCTCTCACAAATCACACTTTACCGCAGTATTATGTGAGCGAGAGTCATCTCCCCGGTCGTGCCGGCTCAAAGTGGTTGTAATGCAGCATGGCAACCTCTTTACAATTTGGAATGTGACACGATTATAATATTGTGACACAGTAATAAGTGTCACACATTTACCGACCGAGGAATTCAATATTGTTCAATGGATATTCTGAATGTTAATAAGGTATATAGACTCCATCCTCATTCCCATCTAACACTTTTACCACACTTGATTTCATGACCATTGTTTATTATTGATGTCATGACCATTGTTTATTATAACCGTTAAAATTTAAAGGGAATTAATATTCCAAAAATATTAATTCCCTTTAAATTGTAACGCTTGCTTGTCATCAAAAGGTTCCGACTATTCCTTTGCCCCCGTATATATGTATGTAGATTCGCGCCTCGCGTAGTCCATTTGAAACTAAGGTATTAAATATTGACTACACGAGTTGACCCGTTAATTAAAATAAAATATAAATATACACAGATCCCGCTCGCGCGGGCGGTTTTTTGTCGCGCATTAATAAATAGCGAAATCGATTGAAATGGAACATAGGGACATATAGTTCACACCGCCACGGTGTAAAAAGGAGCCGCTGTGCAAATTGATGCCCACGATGTATGGCTGCACCGGTCCGGTTTTCCGGTCGCGAACGAGGAGAAAGAAGCGTGTTAAATTTATTCTCAAGTTTACGTATGAGGATTTAACATTTTCGACGTTCTGTTTACCTTATAGTTGCTACGTAAAATAGGCTTTAGTGGTTGTTCTGCCCTCATGCGACGACATATACACAAGCACTGGACCACGCTGGGGGGATTATTTGGACTCCTTAATCTTCTACTAGCGATCTGCCCCGGTTTCACCCGTGAGTTACACGGGCCGTATTGTTACCTTAAGAAATTGTAGTATTATACACTAAAACCTTCGTAGGGTATCACGCTGGCCATTGGTGAAAATCGCGACCAGAAAATCAATCTCCTACATACAGACAGATTGGGGACTCTGTTTTATAATATATATAGATAGATAACGGTTTCACCCACATCAGATATATCCCAAAGAAATCAAAGGGATATACTTGGCCCCGTTTTTCAAATTTGTAGCTCGAGCGAGTAACGGCGGAGCGCTGCTTTTCTTAATTTTACACGTCAATATATTTAACTCCGTCGATCCTGTACATACAGGTATAAGAAGGGTAGATCTCTATGAATATGTACAGCTTGTTCAAATAAAACACAACAATTTGTATTTATATCACTAAAAAGATGATAGCATCATTCACAACAGTAGGTACACATGAGTTTATGTAATTAAACGATTATCTTTCACAAAGATCTAAGGAAGCAGCTTAACATTTTTTTAATGATAAACGGATTACCAAAATGGTGACAAACTAAATCCTACTTATGTTCTCATATGTAAAATTCATGAATTTTGACACATGTGTTTCAGTGCTGGTTACTTTAACTCCTCCGAAACGACTTTACCGATTTTTACCAAGCGTGCATATTCAGTAGGTTTGAGTATCGGCTACTGTATATTTTTCATACCCCCTAAGTGATAAGTACTGTACACCCAAGCCAGCAAAACAACGTTTGCTGAGTCAGCTAGTACTAATATAAAAAAGAGGTAAAGTTTGTAATTTTGTTAGTTTGTAGGGGCAACTTTCGGAAATATTGATTTGAACATAAAATTCTATAATGAACGTATGTTCAGTTAGTTACACCATGCGCGATGTAACTATATGTTGGTATGACATAATTGATTTAATTAAAGGCTATAATTTTATTCTGATTTTAACACATTTTTTACGACTAGGAACGGGTGGGCTATCAATAATACTAGGCTCTATCTCTTCAACATAGGGGGTCATCCATTAATTACGTGAAGAATTTTGATCGACACTACTCTCATTAAACCTCACGTAGTCGAGAGGGGTAATTATCACGTAATTTTTGCCTAGAATAATGTTTGAAAAAATAAATGTAAAATAAATGGCATCATATAGCTGTAGTAATATGCTGCCAGAAACGCCTCACGTTATTAACGGATGCCCCCTAAGCAGTAAGTAGTGAGAAACACAAATTTGCACTACATACTAGATACTGTGTCTGGAACTATAACTCACAGGGAGTTGTTCCAATGAGTCACCTGGCCTCTTACGAACCACACGAAACGCGAGAGCTTAACCTTTTTTTTTAGATGCGTATCATGTGAACAGTAGGTCGCGTCTCAATGGTGGCTGCATGATTTATCTGCTGTACAGAATGGCACTATCTCGTACAGTAAAGATGTATGTAGCTTACCGCGTATCTTCGCGTTCAACAGATTTTATAGGAGATTTTCGTCTTGTTATTTTTCTACACAGCCGGTTCGAGGCCAGGCTGGAGCTCTTAAAAATGAGACCATAACCGATTTTGTGTAAATCTATGGTCCCATAATCACGGAGAGAAAAATCTGCTTACGTGTTTGATATTTAAAATTTGTGTAGTGCAAATTTTTGTAATACCAAGTGTCATTGGTATCATTAAAAAAACGATGCCTTAAAAAAGTATGATGTATAATTAAATCGTATGAAAACAGCGTAGAGTAAGGCCAAGCGTATTGCTAACGATGCTTTTGAGCACCTTCCACATCGGAAGCTTGTGTTTTTAAGAAGTGACCCTCTGTCACGTGTCGGAGTTACATTTCTCTCTATCAACCCGATGTTCACTTACTTCCCTCGATCGAATCGAATTTAACATAGCGTAACGTTTATTGAATAATAAACGTTACGCTATGTCAAATTGATAAATTGTAAAAGAAATATTTTACATTTAAACACCTAGCCAATTGGCTTGACAGAATTCTCTAGCCAAAATGTCCTGACCTGCTGAATCACTTCGGTGAAATAATGCTCGAAACTTACATTTATTTGCAAGCTTTATTGACAAGGACTGATATGAAAACTTGAAAGCATCAAATATGTTATCAGTTTTGATTGTTTACTTTGAACAGATTGAAATCGCTACGATATATTAATGGTCGGCAGTTTACGGCACTTCAACAATTTTTGCATTGCGGTTCATTTCGAGATGTTTCACATTGTAATGTGAAATGTTCACGTGAACCATCGTTAATAAATTAGAAAAACATCTAATAGACGCCGATAAGATTTTGATACTACAGATAAGAATTATAAAGAAAGTATGACTGTTTAGATACAGATCAAATTATCTACTAATTTTTATAACACAATACATCCGCAGTTATATGGATTACAGATCAGTTACCAAAAGGCATCAATGAAAAAAAAAACTATTGTTAACTTTTTTTTTGGGAATAACGATCATAAATTATTCCGTGAAATTCGGTTTTGTTTTTTTCATCAAGTTGAGCTTCTCAAACAGTAGACAGAATCGCTGAACTGTATTAACGTCTGTCAGAGTTATGTTGGTAAAATTCATCGTAGCGTATCGTTAATATGGCAAAACGAATACTGCCGATTCCGTAAAATCGAAAGTCTCGAGTTATCTCCAAAACATCGTACCGTTATCGGATGCATCCTTAATTATTTGATTGCCACTCATTATGTGCAAAAAAAAAACATTATCAAGGTTTTATCATTATCAATATTGTAATTCTTGTAAAGTATCATTTATTGTTTCTTAGACAATTCTTAATTTGTTTATTACTCTGCTATAAAGGAATTTTCTATTGTATTTGGATGACATATAAGATTATGATGGATGCCCATTGTGGAAGGAGGAAAGGAAGAAAACGCATCGGCATAGTAATTATGCGGATGTTCATGGGTGAATAAATAATTTGCAGTAACAAAGTAAACCCAATATGTTGCCCTGACTAATTGGTTATACAAAACAAAAGTCGGAATCCTCTCGGTCAGATTCGTTCCAGAGAATTGGTGTGTACAAAGAGACCAACATAGAAATACATTATTCTTTAAAAAAACCAATCTATAAATATTTAATGTAATAATAATATCTGTGAACCTATCACACCACATTGCGCTTTTTTTTTTGGTGACGCGGGGAAACGCATTTACGCGCCTTGACCGGCCCTGGGTGGGGTCCAGTGGTTTGTGGGACTCGCGGCACATGGGGGATGGGATGGGGTTGCCCAGCACTACAGGACGACTCCACCGACTTTGGGACAGTACAAGGGGGTGAGGTTCCCATTCTCGCCCCTTGCCCCGTGCGCAGAAGCGCCATCTCCTGTTGCTCTTAGGTCCCCTCTTATAAGAAGAGGTTACTCCTCCTGATCTTGAAGCCCCCTCTTCCTTTAAGAGGTGTGCAAAGATCCCCCTCAGTTCAATTGGCTTCCCCTGGGTTCACCCCAGGCTACTAGGCCCCACACAGAAATATATTTAATATTATTATAAATTTAAGAAATTTTATATATGTAAGATTCTTATTATAGAAATATATATAATACGTAGATAAACATCTATGACCTTGGCGGGATTCGAACCCGCGACCTCTGACGTAACGCGATCTAACAGCCAGCCGGTTGTCAAACACACTTTTTTATGTACAGACACACTTTTTGATTATATGCGTAGATAATGTATATATAATGAATGATGTCGCATTTCATGCGGTGGCATGCGCCTGTTTATTTCTGTAAACGTGCAAACAAGGAGAAGGGAATCTAGAAAGTTCTGTATGTAAAAGCACAGTCGGCCAGCAACCGTTATATAGTAGCTTATACGAGTTTATAGACATTATTTCGTCACAATTTTTTAATAGTTTTTATAGTACGTTATAATGATAAGTAAGATTAGAAGGTGCCTTTCCAAATTAAACTGCGCGGCATCTAGAATTTTCCATAATTAACTCTCATAAAGCTAGATTATCGCGGAGTTTGAAAATTTCGTTTTTTTCCACCGTTATAATGGAGGGGCTTGTCTATTGCTTTGATTAAGAGATAAAATGCTCATTTTTATTAGTACGGTGTGACGTATAGAGAAACAAATAAGACTTCTACACATATCACGATCCTCACATACGCGCCTTGTCTCCTCCACATTCATGTCTACATTAAAGTTCGTAAAAATATTTTTTAACCTGACGGATTTTTTTGTTTTTCCATTTACTGTTATAGGTTGTTATAGGTTATATTATTGCCGCCTTTGCTTATTATCCTTTTTGTGCATTATCGAATTAGCTACTTTAATGTGGTGTCACAATATAGTGTGATGCTTTCTATATAAAAGTTTTTTCTATTCTCTCTATATATTTTCCAATATCATTAAACGTGTGGTGTGTTAATGCTGTACGGAGTTAGTGCTGTGCCGGTTGCATTATCTGATAATACTCATTTGACAACTCGTGTCACTTGTAGATAAACGCGGGAAAGCATTGGCGTAACTAAATACACTAAAAGCAATTTTTATAATAAATTGAAGATAATAATAATTTTGTTTTTTTCTTCCCATCTGTGAGTTTGTGACCGGTTTTCTAGAAATCTACCGAATTTTCATGCGGTTTTCGCCCATGATTAGAGTGATTCACCAGGAATTTTTTAGTGTATAATTTACTCGCGAGCTAAGCAGAGAGTACGGGTACGCTAGTAACAGTCAAATACTGATACATGATATTATTCAGTTTTTTTCCATATAATAGGGGGCAAACGAGAAATCTTGAACATCCACATAATTGCTAAGCCGGTGCGTTGCCTTCCTTCCGCCCCCCCCCCCGTGGGCAACCGGATGATCACAAACCGCAAGAAACACGACACTGAAGATGTCACTTTACGGCGGTATTAAGTGAGCTAGAGGTACCTCCCCATTCGTGTCGGCCCAATTCCGTTGCAGAGGAGAATGTAGTGTCATGCACTATGCAGAGCACTACCTCCTCCTATGCAGCATGACACTACCTCTTCTAACAGTTTTAAGTTAAGTACCTATTATTTTTTATTTTCGCGAAGAAATACATTTACACACTATCGCCGGTTATTGGAACGAGGTACCACCTGCCATGATGAATGACTATACCTACATATGGGGGCCCCTTTCCGACTCCAAACATAGGCACTTCGAGCCCTCATAGCAATCCAATACAGCCTCATTGGGCTTCTCTTCGCTTCCACAGCATAACTTCAAGCCCGAAAAACATAATCTGGATTAGTATCAATGGCCAGCTTGCAAAAATTAAACTCTGCTGTTTGAGCAGAAGTTATAGTCACTTATCAAAGAACTTCACTTAATAAAAATAATCCTAACGTAATAAAGTACATATTTTGAATACATTTGAGGTTTTTAGGCTAATTTATCCAAAGAGTATCTACAGTAGAGAGAGTATGTAGTCACGAGTAAAAATACATTTCCTGTATTTAGCGATATCAGCCGACAGTAATGGTTATAAAACGCAAATTCTTTGTCACTCAAGGAATACAAATTAGTTTATAATTACCACGTATAATCTAATGTGTTATTCAATGGTGCCAATTCGTCTAGAAACACCTAAACAAATATCTACAATTCAAATAGCTATCAATCGCGAAACAAAAATAAAACCCCGTTGAACTTTATCACTTGTTCCAAATACTGAGCGATCTGATTGAGACGGTATGTTGATCTTAAGCTCTGTTCACACACATTCATATGGTGATGCGTAGATTGCGACGACCGCCCTTGCCTTTATAGATCCCACAGTGGTAATGCCGAAACTGACCGACTCCTCGAGCACATCGAAAAGGCTACGGATTCCCTTCTAAAACAGATCCCAACCGCAGAGATAGTGGTCCTTGGTGATTTCAAAGAAGTAAAAAAGGGTAGATCCATTCACGTCTTTGCCTTAGCATATGGTTTAACACAACTGGTATGATCGCCCACGCGAATCCGGGATGTGGAAGACTTTCCCTGTTGGACTCCCGCTTCCCTCCAAACCAGAAAGCTATCAGGTTTCTGTCGATGCTCCACTGGACTCGTCAACGTCGTCTTATCCGCATTTCGGTGCCAGTACAACTCAGGTCGCGGCCAAGTTTCATTCGCTGCCGGCGTGTCTGGCAATATAGGTCAGCAGATTGGGATAGGATGCGTCTGTTCTTTGCACCTTACCCATGGGGACGGATTTGCTTCTCGCTGGATGATCCCAAAGCTGTTGCTGATGTTGTTGCTGATGTAGTGCAACAAGGAATGGAGCTCTTCATTCCGCACTCATCGGTACCCATTGTTGGTTAATCGCAGCCGTGGTACAATCGCTCCTGCAGACTGGCGCTACGCCGTATGCAAGAGTGTTACCGGTCCTGGGCTTTTGCGACAAGGTACCAGGCTGAAAAAACCAGTTCGTTCAAAAAGGAGTATAATCATGCTTCCTGGTCCTACAAAAGAGTTATTGCTGGAGCAAAGTCCAATTACGTCCGCTGAATTGACCGGGAAGTCGTAGTTTCTGGTCCGTGGTCAAGGCTGCCCTAGGGAATTTTGCTCAGCCATCCTTACCATATCTGCACCGGAACGATGACTCGTTGGCCCATGCCGCAGAAGAGAAAACCGATCTCCTGGGCTCTCTACTTGCGTCCAACTCTACTTTGGATGATCATGGAAATCTACCGCCTACTAGCCAGCGGTGTGGACACTCAATGCCGAAGATCGAGTTTCGGCAGAGTTATGTGCGCAAAACGCTTCTCGATCGCGCCGATTATGCTGCGGACATGTGCTCCGGAGTTGACGCATCTTTTCCGGTACTTCTACTCTGTTGGCGTCATCCCACACTCTTGGAAGACGGCTTTGGTGCACCTCATCCCTTAAAAAGATGACGGCTCGGATCCATGGAACTACCGACCTATTGTGATAACCCCTTTGTTCTCCAAAATTATGGAAAACATGATTAACTGCCAGCTCCTGCGTTATTTAGAGAAACACCAAATAATTAGCGAAAGACAATACGGTCTCCGTCAGGAACGCTCGGCTGGCGACCTATCGATCTACTTAACGCACCAGTAGGCGGAGGCAGTTGAGACCAAGGGAGGCACTGCCGTTAGTCTGGATATCGCGAACGCTTTTGATCGTATCTGGGATAAAGCGTTCCTTTCGAAGCTTCCATCTTACGGACTGCCTGGGAAACTATGCAACTGGATAACTAGTTTTTGACAAATCGCACCATCAAGGTCGTTGGCGACGGTGCATGCTCGGACCTCAAATCTGTCAATGCTGATGTTCCACAAGGGTGTGTTCTGTCTCCTACGCTGTTTCTTCCGCCACATCAATGATATGCTACAAACCAGCGGCATTCATTGCTTTGCGGACGACAGGACTGGTGATGCCCTACACAATAGCTGCATGAATATTTCCCGGGAAAACGTCACCAAGTATCGGAACCAAAGGTGTCCGAAGTCGAGTCTTTACTGACGAAAGTCTCGGAATGGGGCCGGCAAAATTTTGCCCAATTTAACCCCAAAAAAAGATACAAGTTTGCGCGTTCACCGCTAAGAAACCCCCTTTCTTCGCATCTCATCGCTCCGAAAATACCCCTAATGGCCTCAGCTGGTATCGAGATTCTTGGAGTCCACATTTCGTTCAATTTCGCGTACATTTGGAGGCGAAGGCTAAATTAGCCTCCAAGTAGCTGGGTGTGCTCAATAGGGCGAAGCAGCACTTCAAGCCACATGATCGGCTGCAATTGTACAAGGCACAGGTCCGACCGCATATGGAGTACTGCTCTCACCTTTAGGCTGGTGCTCCAACTATCAACTCGCCCCATTTGACCGTATTCAACGTAGAGTGACTCGAATCATCAACGACTAGGTTATTTCCGTGCAGCTTGATCCTTTGGCATTACGAAGAGATGATATTAGCGCGCTCTGCAACTTCTACCGCATCTACTACAGAGAGTGTTCCGAGGAGTTGTTCGGATTAATACCAAAAGCGAAATTAAACTTTCGGACATCACGGCGATACTCTAAGTTCAACCGTGACCACCTTGATGTCCGAAAGTCTATAACTGTGCGTTTCAAGCGCAATTTCATACTGCGCACAACTTCGATGTGAAACCGATGTGAGCCAAGGAGTGCAACGCATATACAATTATGCATAGCCCATGGTTATTCAGATATCTATAAGCCTATGGGTCGATCTTACGTTAACTTCCCCTCGCGTCTTCAGGTAAATATTGTGGTAAATAAATTTACCAATTAGAAAATAATTCATAACAAGTCGGTTTCATCCTAAGTACTCTATTTGTTTTAACATCAAATTTGATACTTCTAGGTTTCGACATTGATATGTTTTATTATTTCCCATACTGTGACTGACTGTGTTACGAATTTTAGCTCGACTAACCGTCTTTCTATAACACCCAAAATATTATCAATTGTCATCTATAGGTAGTGTGTATGCACAGATATCAGATATAATTGCCATCTATCGCGACGAGATACGGACTTATCGTGTGACATAAAAGTACACATTGTATAACATTGGTTATGTTTGCAATAATTTTTTTTTTATATAGAATTCAAACTTAACGTTTCAATATAAAATGAAAGGCAAAAAAAACGCTAGTATATATTATAATATATATGTAATGTTTGTATATATCTTATATACAAAACAAAGCCCCCAAAGGTATGTTAGTATCTGATCGATTTTCGCAAAGTCTACTTAACAGATTTTCATGCAAATTTAAGCTTGAATAGCCCCTCTTGTTCACCGGCGAAGCCAAGGTGGATCGCTAGGAACATATAATTTAATTTGTAAGCGCGTTGCCTTTGATTATCCCCATTCTCTTCCAGAGTCTCACGAACTGCTTAATGTATGGTGGATTTTATTTTGGCTGCCATTGTTTATCTTAGCTGCCGTTATTTACTTTAGCTACTCTTATTTTAGCTGCTACTATTCAATTTTGCTGCTATTATTTATTATTCTCGAATAAAAATTGCTCAAGTATTTCGTCCAAAGAAGATTTACGCCTTTCTTATTATTGTTAATTACACCTTAAGAAATGAAACGGGTATGACAAAAAGATGTGAAGTCAATTCGTGTGAACACTGATATGAAGTAACACCAGCCTAACGATATACCGCGCTCGAGTCTCACACGCATCTGTCACTGCAGAACCATGTTCATTCTTAAGGAGTAAACTCCACCCGCGGATCGTAGATAATTATCAATCGGTATTTATAGAGTTATTATATAAATATGGAGAATATTAGTCGAGGAAGAACTTCCACTATACGTAGTTTAGTATCAATTGACGCCTATGGCCGATGACTTCAGCACAATAAACAGTATTTCAGTAAGAGTTGGTAGCTATTGCGGCGGAATTGTCAAATCCAAATCCGCTGCAATGCAGCAACTGTGCACGTCACCACCGTAAAGTGTAGGCTCTGTTGTCGCGTTTCGTGCGGTTTGTTCCGGTGCTCCAATGGAGGAGAGGGGAAGGAGGACATAGTATCTTCGCAGGTGTCGGTAATCATCCAAAGGCTCCGATTGCTCGTTTGCCCGCATAACCTATGAAAAAATCGAAGATATCAGCCGTTGCTTGATCCCTTTCATATGTAGTACCCTAGGCATCAGCTGTCACAGCTGACAAATATTGACAGACTGTACAATATTCCAAGCTTGTATGCAACAGAACCTGCGTGGTGCGGTGATCTCCTTTTGCGAGGTCATGATGTCTTGCAAAGAGACAGCGGAACGTATCTGACAAGATGACGACCGCGAGCGAATATCCACTCATTAGAAGTCGTGTAGGAACTCGTAGAAGGCGGTACGTACAGCGTCTTCTAGCGTAAAAGTTCACAGCTGGGGTTTGAGGATGGACACCTGATCCCGTAAGGCTAGGACAATGTTGGGGACGCTCTAATGGCCGGAGTGGCCCCTTTTGTGTTGAAGACCGGTCCCACACGGGGTCGGTCAGTCACGGAGGTGTTATGCCTCTGATAGATTCGTGACACCCCATCACAGCGGCCGAAGTATAAAAGCATTTTTCCTACGTTAAAAAACCTGCGTGCGCCTAAGCTTTACCGGATGACTAGTTCCAATGAGATCATACATTGATATTAGTTCATTTTAATATGTATGTTATACGGCATTATAATGGAATTGGAATGTAAATGTGGCATGTTTAAATAATGCATGATACGTAAACAGGCGCACACTTTATATGCCGCTCAGGGGACCAGTCATTTGTCCAAACTGCGTATTATTACACGCGATAAGGATCTAGGCAGTGAATGGCTGTGAGAATACGAAGTGCGGGGATAGTTACGAACCAAGCTACGTACCCCGTATTAATAACTCTCTGAGGTGAAATTTCTCTGGAAACATTGTGACTTGAAAGACGATGAAAATAAAATGTCCATCAACAAAGACAAGTTCACACCAAGTCACGAATTTTGACTACTTCGTAAACCATGGTTGCTGTAAAGCATCTCAAACGACGGGATTGTTTAATTATTAAATAAACCGCGATAAAATCCGTAAAAGTAGTTTTATTGTAATAAGTGACATTCGTGTAAACTTAAGACATCAATACGTCGTAGAGTTTGTGAAGCTAAGGCGTGTGACGTTTATAATCAGGACTTGTTGAATTCATAGAGGTAATATACATAGAGTAGGGTAGCCAGACTAAAACCCATATGTCAAAGTGGAAAAAAAGGGGATTTGGCTTACTGTCTGTCTTCCTTTCTAACAGAGGTATCTGCGCAATGCGGTAGCCAGTTATATATAGTAATGTATTTCTCATCTTCATTCTTTATTAAAAAACATGGACACTCGCAGTAACAGGTTTGCCTATGACTTCCCTACTCTATCTATATACGAGTATTCCTATAATTGAATGAATTGGAAGCGTTGGTTCCACATGAGATCTGATAACATCTTGATGTGTAATAGCAGGTCTCGTCTTGGAAACATGTTATATTAAAATGCTTTTTAGTGGATACCCTCTTTTTTACTTTATTCGTTTCATTTGGTTCTTAAGATTTTTGCCGGTTCTATAATCTCTCTTGCATAGAGCATGCAACAGAGAGAAAAGATTAGGTTGCGACTCATGCGTATATAATGACATCGACCAAGGATCGACCAAGAACGTAATTATTGCATAAATACATAGTTCTTCACCGTATTTATTATTATTATTTTCACAATACGTTTTGATATATTTTATCTCTTACCCCTCTCTTTTGTTTCATTTCCTCTCGTTCGAAGCTTTTATTGAGTTCTAATGCCAATTTAGTTAGAGCTTTTTACACCGGTTACGCGCTCTTCAATATATTTTTAATCCTTCATTTATATGGAGTGCTACTACTAATCATTTTATTATTTAAATCACACTACATTATTTTGCATCATCCAAACTTCAAACACACAGCAGTATGGATTCTGTAACTCTGCACTCTGAGTAAAACATCTGTTACATACGGACGGATAGTTCTTTTTCCATTTGACTGCGGAACCCTAAGACACCACGTTGAGCGCAAGTATTTTCCGTATAAAAAGCCAGTTGTTTTCAATCAACTCTAATCAGTTTTTATTATACAATAAAACAACAACAGTTTCGGTGTTGATCTAAATTGGCGTGATATTATTATTTACGTGCTTAGCGTGTATATATGTTCACGTACGCGGAAGCCATTTTGGGACGCAAACGTCGCGTACAGGAAAAAACATAGAGCGAGCTGGAATAGTACACCAAGGGTTTCGTACCAACCATAAACAAACGAGCAAACTTGAAGGCGAGCTCTTTTTTATATAAGGTTATGACGGTAGAAATTTATATTTTCTTGTTGAATTATTGAAATTTGCTGAACATATCGGTTTTTTATATCTGCTCTTAATTTTCCACAACTATAAAGATTGGGTTCGTTCGAATTAAAAGAAAACAAACGAATATTCGTTTGTTTTCTTTTAATTTTACTATAGTTCGCATTGGAGCAATGCGGATGCTAAAAGGTGTAATAGAGCCTAACTCCACAGCCTACGGACAATTCTTCATCTTTTGTCCCCTCTTAAGATACACAAGGAGTAGCCAGGTTTCTCGGCGTGTTATTTTATTATTTATAAATAATAAATGTATTTATATTTGCCAGTTGCTTTTTAGGAAGAGGTAGTGCCATGCTGCATAGGAGGAGGTCGTGCAGTGCATAGTGCATGACACTACGTGCTCCAATGCAACGGAATTGGGCCGGCACGGCCAGGGAGGTCCTCTCGCTTACATAATACCGCCGTAAATTGACATCTTCAGTATAGCGTTTAGTGCGATTTGTAAGTACCCGGTGGCCCATTGGGGGGTGTGGGTAAGCGAGGCGGGCAACACATCGACATAGTAATTATGTGGATGTTCATGGGTGTCGGTTATCGCAGAAAGGCTCCGATTCAATGGCGACACCGCGGGGGCATAGTAAGGCTTAGTAGGACGGATGTAGTTTACACTCTTTGAGTAGGGAACCCTAAAGACTTAAGAATACATACCCTAGAAACTTAACAATGGGATATTCTAGGGATGCACGTCTAAATATGGCCGTCACTATCGTTTTCAACAGGTTATTAATGCTATTAAGGAATGTTTTATTGAGCTAAGTAAAAGTAACATCTTGGTTACGGCGAGTTATCAGAAGCGTAGTGCACGCACACTACCTTAAGCTTGATAAGTGTGATTTAATGTATCTGTTTGACCAATGTTTTACAATAAAAAAATCAATCCGTATATATTTTAGACCTAGTTGATTCATTGTTTTTTTGATTCCTCACGAAATATAATGGAATAGATTCGGTTTGAATTGTGATTTTATGTATGTCATTGTGTCGATTTTAATGGTATACAGAAACATTTGTGGTTGAATTTGTAAATTTTTAAGAGGTACCCTGCTGCATTGCATCCGAATTTCGATGAGGTATTGTGGTACTGCCGCAAAGTGACGGTAATGCTGTCGATGTTTATGCGTTTCGTGAGTATCTGGTGGCACATTGTAGGAGAGGATGAAAGAGGGCAACACATCTACATAACAATTATGCGGATATTTATGGGTGAGGGTAGTCATATAAAAGGCTGCGACTGGTTCTATGCCTCCATTTATACTAATAATATATTTAAATTTATATAAAAAGGAGCAGCGTCTGTTTGAACGCTCCAACCTCATGAACTACTTACTGAGTCTATTTATCAGGGAAGGCTATAAACCATGATGCTATCTATGACTAGGAGTTGTGCGGGTGAAACCGCAGGGTGATAATAGTATAAAAAATCTCTCCGTCGCTATTCCGTCGATGTGCTTCGACACAATCTGAGCCATTTTTATTGCTATCACATATGGAATACTAATTATCCTTATTAAATAATGAATATTATTAATATAATATTTATTACTTGTTTATATATGGTAATATGTGACGGGTCAGTAACTCCAAGATATTACCATAATATCTTGCGGTTATTGACTTGATGCTTTGTTTCGATGCAATATCTTCTGTATGTTTGTTTTTTTAATGCCTAGGGGATAAATTTGTATCTGATAAGCTAGAACCCAAGTGAACAAACAAGTTTTCTTTGTAATGGATTTGAATAAAAGAAGAAATGTTCTTAAATGAAAAAAAAAACCGTCTAAGTAATTGTCCGACCAAAAATTACCAAAAAAGCGCTACGTAAGTGGTGCCATACCATGTCATGTCATGCTGGAACACAACTGAATGGGGCCGGAACGACCGAGGGGGTACCCTGCCGCCCATGTGATACCATCCTAAAGTGGCAGTTTTGGTGTCGCGTTTGTGCACTTGTACATTTCCGGTGGCCCATTGGAGGTGAGGAGGAAGGGAGAGTCGTTAATCCTCCAAATGTTTCTTACTACTCGTCTGTCCAATTAGATTAAATAGACTAAAGGTTTTCCGAACTTGGGATTCCCATTTGCGCAAGCTAAATTCTTCGAACGCGATTATATGCATTAACCTTTTTTTTGCACGTTTGAAAATTAGTTAATGTGTTATGCTTGTGTTACCTATTATCTTACCTATATGCACATCTGTTTAGATGAAATCATCTTATTTTTAGACATAAAAACTAATGTTCAAAAATTTTAATTAATCAGTTGTTATACCAACGTATTTCGGAGTTAAAATATTAAAAGTTAAGTATTCTGTTCTATTGATCAACGGTGGTCCCATTGTTTAAGTGACTATAAGTCGTACCCAGGAAGCGATCGCCTACATCCACATCCGCATAATCTGCTCATGCATTTCTTTTTCAACCGGTCTCCTAGTTTTCTAACGGCCGTTTTGGCTGCCTCGTGTGTCTGTGTGGTCATGTTTAACCCCAATCGTGAGGTCCTGGTTTCGAATACTGGATCGGACCAAAATGATTCAATTTCTAATTACAATACGAAATCGGGAATTTGGCGGTGTTACACCGCCGTATCTCGGGAAGCCATCGGTACTGCATCTCATTTCTCTCCAGTGACGTCGGTTTGCTGTCCCATCGGATTGGAGACTGACAAAATAGGGAGTGTACTAGTGTTTGCGCACAATATTCTCTCATTCTCAATTATTGATAATTTTGAAAACGATCGTTAGTCGAAACTCTGCTTAGACTTGATACAGAGTACCAGATAAACCTTTAGAGCATGCACGAGAGAGAAAAGATTGGGTCGCGACTCGTGCTATAACCATGAGTATATAATGACATCGACGTGTCCTAATAATGGTCCTATGTAACGAATAAAACGTAATTATTGCATGAGTACATAGTAAACTTCGCAAATTATTGTCATTATTTTCATAAAATTATATTTTCACCGCATGAATATAAACTCGCGGGTCTAAGGGTCAAAGATCCCGGGCGCGTTAGTTGTGTGGGCGAGTAGCGGCCGCCCAGTTTAGGTTACCGTATCGTAAGAATTTCAAAGACAAATTACGTAAAATTTTAGGTAAGTATTTGCTTTTAATTCGGAATCAGAATCGAGTACTGATTACGCTCTGTGATTTTGTAGTGTCTCACTAAACACTCTGTACATCTATGGTGCGTGACGTACTTCATTAGGCTTTATCATGGTCTTCTGCCGCGTCATTGCCGATGAAGTTCATAATTATATTTTTATAAACAGTGACGAATACTATTTTCGACTATTCCTTGTCCAGACTCTAGACCATAGGAACAAGTGATAGACAATAGAAATTTTCATCTATTAGGTAAGAAGTTATACAGACTAATAATGATTCTTGGGATAGGAAACCAGTTCTGTATTAAATTACACTAACCTACTTTTTTTTTTCTTTTTTTTTCCTTCTCTACCTCTGACTTAATCAGAGCCTGTTTTCACACTAACCCAATTAAATGCTAACATTAATAATCTTATGGAAATAATAGACATTGTAATTATATTATATCATCTGTATACAAAAAGGTAAAGTAGGAGAATAAATCATCCCCACCATAGTTCAAGCCTTGTCGTGGCGGTGGGGCTCAGTAGCCTGGGGTTATCCGAGACACCTTGGACGAAGCCAATTGAACCGAGGAGGGGGCGGCTCTTAGTACCCTTCCTATAAGAAGAGGGGACTTAAGAGCAGGAGGAGGTGCCGCTCTTTGTCCCCTCTTATAAGAAGAGGGGACAAAAGAGCAAGAAGCGGCGGCGCATTTGCGCACGGGGCAAGGGGCGAGGATGGGAACCTCACCCCATTGCACTGTCCCAAAGTCGGTGAGGTTGTCCTGTGGTGCGGGACAACCCCATCTGTGGAGGTGGCGTCGGTCTTTTCGGGGGCTGACTTGCCGTCGAGGTGCCCTGATGATTTGTTGTTCCGGGGCACCTCATCAAAGACGGCACTGGTTTTTGTGGGTATTCGGCACTATATAATGTGCCGCGAGCCCCACACACCACTGGGCCCCACCCAGGGCCAGTGAAGGCGCGTAAATGCGTTTCCCCGCGTCAACAAAAAAAAAGAAGAATAAATCATGTTCGCATCCTTGCAATTATTTTGAAGGTCACAAAGATATGTTAGTGCACATTTAATAGTGTCCATATGTGTATATATAGCGTGCAAATAGAGACATTACACACACACACACACACATACACATAACGGCATTCGGTTAGCCCAAAATATTTGACCAAAGATAATATTATAATTAACATTAAGAAAAAAATGGAAGTTTCTTTCATATATTATGGAGGGCAAACAAGAATTTTGAGGACTACAGGCGCCCATAATTAACATGCCGATGTCTTCTCTTCATTTCTTCCTCCCTGTGCTACTATCTACTCACAAACTGCTTGAAACGTAAAGGGTCTTCCAAAACTTTTCTTTTCGAGCTACGGGAATTTGATTAAAGTTCTCGTGTTGTGTGTATAAGTTGTCGCGAAATTTTTGTACATACTTCGATGCAAATTCATTCTATTCAAGTATCCAAATTATTAATGAAGGTATTTTTTTTATAGAATAGGGGGGACAAACGAGAAAAAACAAAAAAAAAACTAGCAGCAGGTTCGAGCCGTGTAAGATCTATCCTGATGAAAATATTTTTTCGTATAAATTTTTTTATCATCCAAATTTATATGTGTTCTTAATGGGTATATGTTTATACACAGATTTTTTTTATAAAAAATCATTTTTTTTATAAGTGCATAATATAATTACAGATGTAGAGATCGGCAACGCTGAGACCGGCGGGCCTGCGTCGAAGCCTGCCAGGCCTCCACAGGGTAAGACCGCATGGGACAATGGGTCCGCTAATCTTTGGTCTGATAAGCGCACAAAACATACACGGCACATTTTGTTTCATACCCATTGTGATGTCACTGAATGCTGGTCGGTTTTTGTTCTTCAGATCTTTATTTGTTTGCCTTTGAGTTAAAAGCTTGCTTGTGGGTTTAGCATGTGACGTGGGTCGTTATTATTGTTTTCGCTTCTAGCGTAATGTATGATCCAGGACAGCGACGTTGGCCGAAGTCTTTCGCAGAGGTATCCAGTCAATCGTGGCACGCTTTTCGTACCGAGCCCGACCCATCTTTCAGGTTCAGCCAGGGCCCGTAACAGCACTTTCCTTGCGAAAAGCTTCCTGTACAAAAAAAAGTGTATGTGTACTTGTGTTATATTTACTTGGCGTAACAAGAGAAAAACTAAAATATTGACTGTAGTTACTTAAGGGTGCCTGTTGTGTCGGTGTCCGCGCGCATCGTGGAATTTGCTCTCACCATTTCTCCTTAATGCGCCAAAAGAAGTATAACTTTAAAAACTGTGTAATTTGAACATACAATATTCTGGAAAAATCTTAAAGAGAATGAGATGGACTTGCGAGCTGACTAGTCCATTCTGAGTCTTGTACATGCAATGTTGTTTTATAACCTGCATGCATTTGATTAAGTCGATGTCGCATTAAAACTTTTATGGAGTCGCAGCTGAACAATGAACAATCGAAGCCAGTTCTATAGCTCATAAAGGAGCAGGCGAGCGATTAGAGCCGTATGGGAGTACCAACGTAAACATCTTTAAGGAGGTTATGCAGGCTCGTGGCACTCATTCCTCCTATCCTTTCTACAAACCACTGGAAAATAACACAGCGCATGAAATGTTAATTTTATTTTAGACGTGATAACGATTTGTAAATCGATAATCGATTCCTGTTAGAAAAAGTATGACGACATTGTAACGTTCCGATTCGTAGTAATGCTCCAAATGTGAGCGGGAGGGCGTAATTAGTCGTCACTTTCACTCCATGGGGCGATGCGTACGCATGCATAAAATTGTATTGCCTTTAAACTGACTTGTAGACAACCAGCTTTTTATTACTGAGGTTACGTTTAATTCGGAACAAAACGCGTCATTTATACAGCTCGAGCCACAGATTATCTCACAGAGCGTGCTTCGTGAATTAACATAAGTTCAACGATGCTTTCCAACTCATACAAGTCACACAACTGCCTCGTAAGGCTCGCGTAACGTGTATGTATGCGGCTCGTGTGTTGTAGAAATGCATGAGTTTTTATTTTAAGTGTTTTTTAGGGTTCCGTAGCCACATGGCGTTTTGTCTCGTCCGTCTGTCCGTCCCTATGTCACAGACGTTTTACCAGGTCGTTATGGGTACTGGATATTTGAAATTTGGTAGGTGTACTTTATAAACCGCTATAAAATGATGTTGTATATATTTATATTAGATAGTTTAGATAGTTTTCAAATATAAAATGATTAGGGTAGCACTCCATATGTGAGGGATGTTTTTTTCTGTGGGATGCCATTGAATATGTTAAAGGAGATGGAGGTTTCTGAAAAAGTTTTGAGTATAATATTCTAATACTTTGTTGAATATTCAATTCTAAAGTGGTAAGAAATGTGTGTTCTTTTTCATACTTTTGAACCACTGAGTAGTAAATTGAAAAAAAAAAACAACTGGGATTGTAGAATTACATAGAAACTTCAGACGAAAATTGGTTTGTATAAAATTAAAGTGGTAGTTTAAGAGATATAAAATTTTTTGGTTTGCTATACTATGGAACAATTTATAAGCGAGTCCGACTTGCTCTTGGGGAGTTTTTTGTGACAATAATATGCAAGCGCAATTTGACAAATTCAATAAAATAATCATTTCGGATTAAGAATATCGTGCTACATGTGCTGCCACGATCCGGTACCTACCATCGCTCGCATGTCACCGGAAAGCGAAAGTTATGTTGCGTGTTTTGTGCGGTTGTGAGTTTCCGTTGACGCAACTAAGGGGGAAGATAAAGGGAGGGTAACACGTCTGCAAGACGAGTATACTGACTCCTAGTTGCGTCGGTAGTCTTCAACAGTCTCTTAACAGCGCGTTTGCCTCGTTATACTGTGAAACACGGCAGTACTTATCCGATGCACTCATATCCGGGAAGTGCTGGGGTTTCCCCAAATATGTGTTTAACGAGACACAATGCAAGGTTACAGATGTCACAGCGATTTTCTCCCGCCACGATCCACAATTACCCACATCGCATGGCTCCCATAATTGCCACAATCACTGATGATTCCCAGCTACATGATAAAAACTTGGCGATTAATAAAGACATTAGGACTTGGTTTGTCTACACTAACGCTACACGTGCTCTCGCCTAGTTTTATTACGTAGAGACTGTGTCCAACGGTTTTCCCAGCACAAAATTTCACTTTTTCGAGGTGTAAAGTTTCGAGTTGTACCAGATCTTAATCTTTCATCGCAATCATTTCATTAGTTTTTAGGCGAGAAAACAAGATACTTTTTCACCTATTGGTAACTAATATTACAAACATGAATTTCGTTTGTTTGATCGAACGAGCTACTCTCAGGAACTAATGGTACAATTTAAAATAAACCTTCAGTGTTAGGTAACCCAATTAGTTAAGAAAGGTTATAGGCCATCACGTTACAAATACGGAATATGTGGGTGAAATTGCTGAGCTCTTCTAGTATATAATATTACTTGGAAGTAGGTAAACAAATGGTCGAAGTCTTTGGAAAGCGACCACAAATACCCATTAACATTCTCACAATTTGAAGTTTTACTTTGTTTCCTTACGCCCTATTCGGGATACTATATCCGATCCCTCACAAACGGTTTCACTTTCTAGATTATAATATTTAAACATTTTTATCACTAAAATATTAGTCTTATGAATTAAGACGCCTAAGTTGTCTATACACACCCTATCTAGGGTTAATATATGAACAGAAGCTAAGAATGCTGAAATATTAACGATAATTCACCAAGCGTCCAGGCGTAAGACATGGCAAAATTTTTCTTTTATAGAATAGACTACCGACTACTGCCGCCTATGAACATCCACATAATTACTATGCCGATTCGTTGCCCTCCATTGGGCCACCGACTACTCACAAACCGCACGAAACGCGACACTGAAGATGTTACTTTATGGCGGTATTATAAAAGTGAGAGGTACCTCTCCGGTCATGCCGGCCCAATTCCGTTGCATAGGAGGATGTAGTGTCATACACTATACATGGCACAACCTCCTCCTATGCAGCATGGCACCACCTCTTCCTAAGACTAGTGTATAATATACATGTAATGCGTCGCAGACTAAGGAGTTCTCCCGCAATTAAAGTACATTGATGTTATGACTATAATTGCACATGTAATAACAATATCTGATTGATATCTTCCGACCGGTGCCTTGATAGAATGAGCAATGAGGTTCTTATACATATACTCCGGTAACGTCTATTCTGCACTAGTAAATCGGTCCGGCTTCGCACGGGTACCATACACATAACATCGCCATCACAGAATGTGTCTTAAAGCCGTATAAAACATGTCTGAAAGTATTTTTTTAAAGTCTTAACATTTACACACGAATCCATCTGGCTTTAATCAGACAGTAAAAATAATGTAACACTAGATAAAGATGAAAGCTAACACTATGGCACCCTAATAAATGTAAAATAAAAGTTATGGACATAGCGTATGGATGTAAGAAATTAATAATAAAAACTATTTAAAATAGCGGTGAAATGAAGTTGATAGACTTCAGTAACATGAATTATAAACTCTCTATAAGCTTGCAAAATGGACAACACGTTCAATGTTGCTTGGGTTCATTCTCTATGTCTACGAATTCTGTCAAAGAGTATTATTAATTGTAAACTTGTATATTAGGTCATGAAAGGACACAGTAGACTAACGATCAGTCTCCCCACGCGAATTGAGAAGCAATTCTGCCCAATTGTGTAATTATTTGTGTACCGAAATTGATTAATTGCTTTAACTCTAAAAGCTCCTTCTAGATTATTTGCAATTAATTTAAAAGGCGCTTTTATTCACTGTCTACCTCTAAAAGGACGGCAGCGCATCAGAGAGTCCTATGGTGTTGCGGGTGGACATAGACGTTGGCGATTACTTACTCGCAAGTCGTCCAGCTGCTCATTTGCCTACTAGGCTATGAAAAAAAACATTCGCCTGAATTCAAGTATTTGTAATATTATTAATTTTCGTAGATGCATCTTCCCTTGTTGTTCACTTTAGCGAAAGCTGTTACCAACCACGACAAATCGACGACACGACTCGACCATGTTCACTCCGCCAGGAGTGTATAACCAAGATGATAATGATGATCTAGGGTTGACACTTTTGTTGAACAATGATTAGTGAAAAACTCGCCACGTGTTTGACAATTTAGTAAAACCAATTTATCGTATTACAACTGTGATCGGAAATTTCTTAAAGGTGTTC
>JAFELO010002886.1:185265-196613 GCA_017140195.1 Eumaeus atala
AAAGAAGGCATCACATCGGCATAGTAATTATGTGAATGTTCATGGGCGTCGGTGTGCGGAAAAATCTCCGATTGCTCGTTTCCTATTCTATGGAAAGAAATCCATCTACACTTATTATAAAACACAACCTACCTCTGTGTGTGAACGGCTGTCTCAAAATCTACTGAGCGAATTTTCATAACGATTCCAGAGGAAGGTTATATGAAGGGAAACTGAAAGGAGGTAGGCAATAGTAATTGTGCAGATAGATATTCACGGGCGTTGGTAGTCGTTAAAAGTGACCACTGGCGCGTTTGCAGGGAGCAGGTATACCTGCTGTAAAAAACTAACATCATGTTATCTCTTTTCTCTAACAGGCGGCCGACAGCACCCGCAAGGTTTTAGTGGATATTCCGCCACCGATACCGCCGGAACCGATAGGACCGATGCCAATGCACGAATACATTTCCCCGCGAAAACAAAAAAAAAACTCTGTTCTCTATCCCTCGCCCCGTCACGGACGGGCCTGTCAACTGAAGTGAGACATATAAAAACTTTTTGGAAACCACAAAAACTGTTCCGCGACTTGGAGGAATCCTGATTGAGCCATTGTATGTTAAGTCGGAATAAAAACCCTCTTATTGTGTAGGAAGACGGTGATACGCTTTGAGATTAAAATTTAATTGGATTTGTAAATGACTTTACTTGTTATATAGTGACGTATATACGCGTGAGATAATATACACGGGCACTGGGCAGGTGTAGGAAATATATTCGTTATTTTAATAGATATTATATTTTCTTTTTATACATTATAGACATACGAGCAGTTCGTCCCGGCTTCGCACGAATAAATCACGAGATATGGCAAAAGTCATTCATTTACAAAAATATAAAAGTTATATATTCATGCTAATGACGATTCCATGGCATTGTAATGACAACAAGTTAAATTTATGTCAGGACATCGTCGGTCAAGACAGCTAGTAAACAATCTATGCAGCGAAATAAGGAATTACTTTGTTATTTTTTTTTTTTAAACTTTGGTTACATTTTCGAAGTTTTGTAATGATCAAAACGTTTTGGAAAATGTTATAAAGCATCACAAGTGGTACAATATTTTTTTAAATCGGCCCATCAATTTTAAAGCCTATTTATTCAATGCAAACAAACAAACAAGCAGATGTTTCATCTTTATAACATAAGTTTAGATAAGCTGTAAATATATTAAAAAATAAGTTGGTTGTTCGCTACATTATACCCGCGTAGATAGCATCTGCACACATCGCAAATGTTATTAACTTTGAATTTATGTGTTTGTTCACGTATTATACGGAACCTTCTGGACTCGTTGGTATTGGTAAGCTCGTAACTTCTATTATTAGACCTAGGGCCGGTTCCACAGGATGCTATTACAGTGTTCAGTGCTCCTATCACATGAATGCATCTTATTCATTACTAACAAAAACCGATGAAACCGATATCTATGATTTATTTGCTATAGTATAGGAGGACAAACATGACTTCAGAGCTCTTTGACAACAACCCGCGCCCTTAAACATCCGTTTTATTGAAATATTTAAATGTTAACTCGTGAAACTCGACCTTAATGTTACTGCAAAATATACCCCTTTTCTTTCTCCGTTTAAGAAAAGACAACTAAGCTTGTCATCACCTGATAGCACGGCACTCCCGCCCATAAACAGACATACACATGTCACGTATCGCTTACGCCAAGTGCAGACAGTTCTTTGGTACACCTGAGAGGGAGTTAAAATCTTTCGATGAGTTCTAACACCCATAGACATCCGCCTAATTGAGACACCGAAAACTTTGTACCGCAACGTATCTACCGGTCGTGCCGGCTCCTTCATTCATTTGTGACTGTACACACACTCTCTTGTACGAGTACAAGTCGATAGTCAACGCATCCATCAACGATTGTCATCACTTGTCAACTGCAGACGGAAGCGTTTATCAACGGTACACGACGGCGGCAATCACAACGATCAGTGTGTATCAATTAATCTATTTTTAAAAACGATAATTCGATATAAAAAGAGTATTTTCGCGTCTACGTTAAATTATGGCGTCAATGTTATAGGCACAAATGTATCTCAATGTTTAGGTGGCGTTCTAGACAAAGATAATGGCCATTTTTACCAGCGGGGTATTGCACAGTAGCACAATTAGCAGTCGGAACACCCGTGGGCTTGTGCAGTTTATACATAATAATCCCTTGCTTACTTTCGACCCATGCCTACAAAGAGTTTTGAGTTTAGACTCGCACAATCCACATGAATGGTGCCATGAGGTAACAAACTAAATGCCAGTGTCCGGTGCCTCCTCGGTCGTGTTGGCGAGATTTTAATGCAATGCAACATTATTAGATCTTACGCCTACGACTGCATGTCTCTATTATTATTATTAGCATCGCCATGTGGTTTCACCTGTGTAAACTAACTTCAACGTTGTAAAACTCTCTTTTCGCCTCCTTTAGGGATGGAGGACATCCTTTCCATTCTTCGTGGTCTCAACGCTCTCCAAGGGACACACACATACTAAATTTCAGCTACCTGCTGTGCGTTGTCTGTAAGTCAGTCAATCATTCACTCAGTAACGGAAGAGTCTTATATACACCCTAATTTTAAACTTACGTTGTGCGTGCGAATCGTTGGAGAGCTTGCAGGAAATGTTGCACAGCCTAAATGAATCCTCCCGACGTATTGGCCTTAGGATGGGCTTGGGCAAGACAAAGGTAGTGTTCGACGAGTACGTTCTCCCTAGGCCTATCAACGTCGATGGTGCCATTCTCGAAGTTGTAGACGAATACATCTACCTCGGGCGACTATCGCAAATAGGTAGAATATAACTTCGAGAAGGAAGTTGATAGCATTCAGTTGGGATGGGCGGCATGCCGGAAGCTTGTTCACAGTCTCACGTCGCCTATACCGTAGAGCTTGACAACAAAAGTCTTCAACCAGTGCGTTCTCCCCGCGATTACCTACAGGACCGAAACATGGCCTCTTAATTTAAGACTAGTCCGCAAATTTGCGGTAGCTCAGCGGTAGTATTGAAGGCGCTTTGTTTGAAAACCCTGGCTTGGGCGGTGACGACAGCTAAAACCAAGCAATAAACAAGCCATTACAAGATGAAGACAGCGTTCTCAAACATTTAGGTTCTAAAAGCATAAACTTAATGGTGTTTAAATTATCAAAGTGTGGCGAGTAAACAGCTTTGTTTTCTTAGCACGAGGCTACTCTTATCTTGATCACACAGCCACTGAATTTTTACAGCTGATAACCGGGCTATAAATAATTTCTATTGCAACGGTACACGTAACGTGATTTATTTCATAATAGGTACAATAATCGCGTTTGTTCCGGCATTAAAAATCTTTAGCGGCGCTTATATTCTATGATAGGAAAAATGTTCTGACTTGTTAAGTAACTGACTGTTTATGAGAGAGACTTTGGGATGGGTGATTTTTAATTTGAATTTGGTAAAAAATCATACTTCTCAGTTAATGCAATCAAAAGATACAGATTTCGTGCATTTATTTATGACACGCACACACATAACTTTGTCATGGGATTTTTCTATGCTATATCTATATAGCTATGGATCTTTTCCATTCCTCTCCTAATGTATTCAAGGATACTATTTCGAAAGGTTGATTTGCTGCGACTTCTTAATATTTCTTGTTTTACCGTACTTTGATTTTCTGTTTTTTTTTTTATTACCTATTCATTTGTAATGTCACGTTAAAGAGCTAACAAGCATTTTAGTTTCAATATGCGGAAACATCTTATTAGTCTTTTGAATTCCTCATAGTTTGTAAGTTAACTTCGCAATTGAACATTGTAGGTTTTCCTAATAAAGCAAACTAAATAAAAATATTTATATTTTACAAATTTTCGAATTTATTCCCGTATTTGTACTGTAAGTTCTTACTTCTTGCCAAAATTTATGATTCAAGGTCAACTCCAAGTACCGTATGAGTTTTAGTTTTCGTGCGAAGCCATAGAAAATATTCACATAAGCAGCTGTAATTTTAGGTTGCATTGACTTAGAAGTATATTTTTAGGACTTTAACACATTACAGACGTTTGTTCAACGTAAATTTCAGCTTGATCATTTCACGCGAAAAATTATATTAACATACAGACGGAGAGACGGACGGACGGACGGATCTTTAAAAAGATAAAACGCACGTACCTCCCGTTGGTATGCTAGTCTCATTCGCACCCAGTTTATTGAACTCTCATAGCTTCGGTTTGGATTATACCAGATAAAAACGAGACTTAACTTTTTTATAGTTCACGGGGCAAACGAGAAATCGTAGCCTCCTGTCGACTACCGACACTGTAGTCACACAGATGCGTTGTCTTCCTATTTTCTCATGCATGATTATAATACGGACGTCAGCAGGCGTCAGTAGTCGTCAAAATGCTCGTATTCTGATTTGCCCCTCTATACTATAAAAAGATAAATAGAATACCATTTTACTTATATTCGATCGTAATTTTCACGATGGTACTGTGAACCCACAAGAACTACGCATATGGAATTCTTTATACCACGAACTGAAATTGTAATCTGTTTCAGGGTTTTTAAAGTGGGTAAAAATGACTGATATCCGGGTTTAAACCCAGGCTGTTTCTAGATTTTCCGTAGCACTGATTGATTTTTTACAATACCACCACAGATTCGATCTTGTGAAAGCGTAGCAATTTCTCAAACAAATAAAACTATTTACTTTCATGTTTATTACACTTCAACAATGATAAATTTGTATCCGTACAAATGGTAAATATTCAAATAGATATAATACTAATAGCGCCTTGCGGTTTCGCCCGCGCTACTTCGCTCCTTTTGGCCGTGTTGTCATAATATATAGCGTATAACCTTCCTCATGGATGTACCTCAAATACACAAAAAAATTTCAAAACCGATCTGTAGTTTGAGAAATTTGCGCGTTCAAACAAACAAACAACTCTTCCGCCTCATTATATTCGTTTAGATGTAAACTGGTTGGCCGGGCCACACGTTGCTGTGCCTATAAAAATAACGTGGTCATGAATCGAAATAAGTTGGACAACATACATACTATCTACGCACATATAGTATCCGATTTTAGCACTGCACAAGTAAAAACCCGTCATATACAATTTTTGTGAATTATTTCATTTGTGCAAATATATTCAGGTAGAGAGGAGGGCAGCGCATCTGTATATTATGCGAATGTTTATGGGCGTCGATAGCCTTCAAACAGTCAGCCTGTCCGTTTGCCCCCTTAACACATTATTATATTTCCATTTTGTCCGCTCGCTCGCCGTAAGGTGAAAGATGCTGTAAACCTGTCCTCACAATCGGCGTCATCTGTAATCTGCATGGCTTTCTTTTGGACTAATTCCGTGAACTCGTTTACACGTCTGTGAGTGCGCTTGCGTTTATTTCGGCTTTTTTTTTTTGACGGACGATCAACCGACGAACTCAAGTCCATAGGACAAAAACAAACCGCACAAGTGGAGTATTTGGTGATGCCTGCGTAGGAGGTAGTGCCATGCTAAATTGCAGCTGATTTGGGCCTGCACGACCGGGTCTCCTGGTACCTCTCAATCACACGAATTCACCGTGTTTTGTGCGGTTTGTGTCCATTGGAGGGAAGGAGAAGAATTAGTGCGGAGCTCCATGGGCCTCGGTAATCAGTGAAGAGGCTCCAATTTTTCGTTTGTCGCAAGGTTTGTTTATACTATATAAAATCTTTTATTACCGAAATGGTCTTCTGAACACTGAAGTGATAGTGTAACGAGCCGTGCTCCCTAGATTCATGTGCAATGAAATAATAACACCACCACTACCTTCACGGCATAATTATTTGGTAGTTATTTCAAATATTAAAATCGCAAATTTATTGCAGTAGCTGTGCTTATGGTGAGCTTTATTTTTTGCTAAAAAGTCTCGTTTTAGTAATGAGACGTGAGTTCGTTGTAACTCTTTCGCCCAAGATTAAGGAGCAACATAAATATAAATTCGCTACAGACTTTCCCCTGAAAATAAATCGAATGGGTTCATAATATGATCTAGCCTAATCCGATTTGGTGTCCTCCTAAAATTTTTTTTTTCCTAAAAAGACTCCTGTTATGTACCTAGTTATGAAAAATACGTAAAGTGTAAAATCGTGTGAATCAGTACGAACTTAAGATTAACGTAATTGTGACGTTTTATCGAGCAACATCTATTGCGTCCCTTTACTTCATCACAATCACTCTAAATGAGTAAACTCCAGTCGCGGGACGGAGTTGACACATGCAGTTTATATCCGTTTACAAATATATCATTACATGAAATTGAGAAGCCATTGTTCAGACGTGGAATCGGACCGCAATTCGAATAATTTTCCAACTGTTATGTCGCCGCCCCTTAGCATCCCGCGCTAAAAAAATTATCGGCTAAAGTAGATTATTGTAATGAGTAACATTGTGTGTATTTAAGAAGCCAATGTACATATAATGGAGGCATAAATAACCTTATTTGGTTTGACATTTCAATGATTAATTACATAATAAAAATAAATATAATTTACTATCAGATAAAATCACGATCGCAAAGTATATAACGCTGTTTAGATAATGCCGTAGATTAAATCCTTAATGTAGACATTATGACAGTTAATTGTTTTCAATTAGTGCATTGTTTTATGTGATTACGTTTTTTTATCGTGACGTACGTTAGTCCGTTTTGGGCAAAACGATGGCAAATCCATGAACAACATAGAGAAATAGAACCAAGAAGTGGTATTTTTATGGCATAAAAGGGTTTTTATTTAACAAATTAACTACCCTCCATCACCACGTCAGGAACGTGACATCCCTCGTGGTCCACCAGATTCTCACAAATAGCACGCCGCGAAATGCGTCGGCATAACATGTAGCAAATTTCATTCCGGTCTTCTTGATTTGGTAGAATTTTGAGTATAAGTCCTGTAGTCCTGGTAGACTTCGTATTTTAGCAGGGCCACCTTAAGCGCGGTTCCCGTAGCTATTTAACAGTGCGCACAGACAGGAACATAACATTCAATGGTTAAGCATCTCTCCATAGGAAGACAGACCAAGATGTGCCCTGTTCAGTGAATTTGAAAACTACATAATTACACCACTGAGTATAAACATGAGGCCTAGAGAATAGAATGCACCGCCTACAAATTTTAACATAACAAGTACATATTTATTTTTTAACGCCTTAGCCAGCATTGTTTATTTCCCGAAAAGGCGTTAACATTTTTATGTTATACTAAAAATAATATTAAAAAATGTTTGGATTCTGTATCGTAAATTATTTATATTTATGTGTGCGCACAAAATTTATGATTTGTTTAGACGTCTGTCTTTATATGTATTGTTTCATACTCTATTTATTTGAAAAAGTGATTTACATTAAGTGTTTATTCGTAAAATAATATTGATAAAATAATCAGTTACATTAGGTTAGCTTTATGAAGAGGTAGTGCCATGCTTAATAGCAGGAGGTAGTGCCATGCATAGTGCATGATTCTACATCCTCCTATGCGGCGGAATTGGATCGGCATGACCAGGCCGGTACCTCTCGCTCATATAATACTGCCATATATATAATAACATCTTCAACGGCGCGTTTCGTGCGGTTTGTGAGTAGCCGATGGCCAATTGGGGGGCATGGGGGGAGGTAAGGAGGGCAACGCATCGGCATAGTAGTGGTACTTATTCTATAAAGAAATAAAATAAGATAGATATATGAAAATAAAGAGTAAGTATTTGAACGTCTTCGTTATTTGGACGTATAAATTTGAATAGTGGGTGATCAACTTGGGCGTCTGTGTTCACTAAAAATCTACATCAGCAGTTAATAATACGGGCAACCAACTACTCTGACGGTGCACGATGGATGTAGAGACCCATGGCGGATAGAATGCACCGACTATAGGTAAATGCAGTTATTAGAGAGTTGTTTTGGCAACAAGTAGCATCATCCGCAAATTCCTCGCCTGATAGCGCCGCTCTGAATCGATGATTTTATAAACACCCGTTTGGAATAAAAAGTGCACCGTCCACTCGTACGGCTGTCATCCCTGCGCACTCTAGCGCATGTAACGTAGCCGAGAGGTAGTGTCGCCGACGCCATTTTCTTTACGAAGGAATTCTCAATTGCAAATAAATTGCGGTTTTATTATCTGTCGCAACCGTGCGGTGTTCTAAGTTTAAAACGCCCGCCATTTCGAACTTTGCGTAGAAAGTGTTGTATTATTGACAGAATGAAAACGGATTACGCCATGGATGAAATGCAGAAGAGTAAGTTATTTATTTTTGTGTGGGCTGTTGGTATATATTTATTGAAATTGTTACTGTTACAGTTATTTGTCATACAATACATAGGTATAAGTATAATACAATACATAGGTATAAGTATAATACAATTAATTATAGTTGCTTAATTTATATTGTAAATAATATGAAATTTTTTAAAGTCTCGATCTGGGCTAGCGTAGTCTTAGCCTGTGGTAGAGACGTTAGAGCATCATCATTTTGACGTTCAAAGAGAGATTTGAACTTCTTATTCCATTTTTAATGAAAAATATGTGTCCTGTTTTGATATTGTATAACACAACGTGGGATAAAAATAAATGTTTTCCTATCAAATAACAGTCGTATATGGAATTTTATTGCATGGTATTGTAATAAATTTTATCTCTACTCTCGAGTTATGCTAAATGCGTATGAATTTCCGTGACAAAGTAAATAAACAATTGACAGTGTCGTGGTTTAATCGCTATTTTTTTATGTGTAATTTATATTAAAATTCTCATCTCGGTCTCTGAATATTTTTTTGTGGAAGTGATTTCTCGGAAAGGGACGGATATTAGAAACGAAGGTTGTAATATAGAAATTTCGAATTAATATTTTAGTGAGGATCTTTTTCATACACCAAGGCTTCCAATTATTTAATTGAATACAATATAAACGTTGAGGATAAAATAAACCTAGTTTAATAAGCTGCAATTTAAGTAGAACTGGGAATACAAGAACCGTTCCTACTTTAACGTAAATATTAAAAATCTATTTAGTTATTTGGCAACGTATCAACATTGTAATAATAACATTATTGACTTAAGATTAGGTATGCAAGAAGAAGAGAGGGTAAGTGTATGTGATGTGTGGTACTCGGTTCTCTCTGCCTACCCATTAAGTAATTGGAATTAAAAATCTGTTATTGTTGTCATTTGTTCTTATTTTACTCCTATTAATCGGTCACATGTAGAAAAGTGGGTTGAACATTTATAATAAGGCCACTTAAATTTTTGTTAATACTTTTTGTATAGTCCAGCCCGGGATTCGAACCCGGATCCACGCGTCTGTGGCTGGACATGCCACTAGATCGCAAGCAGCACGTGTTTCTATCTTTATGGGCATGAATTCTTTAAACATAGAACAAGAAACCCTAAATGTTTATATTATTTCGTTACTCGGTAGCTACTTATGATAATTAAAACAGCATATTAAAAAAACTGCAATAGAAACAGTTAGTCCCTCTTCAACGTTTCAAAACATTATTTTAAGTCACGGAGCCGGGAACCGGTTGCTTCTGGTTCTTGACATATAAAAATACGAGATAAAGATATAAAAAGAACATAACATCATTTTGCATGTAAATATTCTAAGTCGTTTTGCTCATCATAGCACAATGAGGTATATATTATGTATAGGTTAAGTTTTTTTTGAAGAAGAAGGCGATCTCCGTGCAGTATCCGGTCCGGGATGGATGCGATTTTTGATTGAGAGAGATTTTGCAGGAGATCGGTCGTCTTGGCGCTCATGGAAAGAGACCGATGTCCAGCAGTGGATCGATAGGGGCTGATAATAATAATGTTGATGATATTTTTTATGGTATAATAGGCAAACGAGCAGTGGCAACCTATTTATTACTACCGACGCCCATAAACATCTGCACAATTACGATGCCGGTGCGCTGCTCTTCTTTTCACCTCCTGCCCAATGGGCCACCGTCTACTCACAAACAGAACGAAACGTGACACCAAAGATGTGACATATGAGCGAGAGTTACCTCCAGGCCCAATTCCGCCGCTAATCAGCATGGCACTATCTCATACTAGGTTATATGTAAATGGATGTATAGGTGTCATTGGACATTTGAATATAACGAGGCTTATTAAGGTATTCTCATAGCCGGGACAGGGATCTGATAGAACGCTAGGTAGGGTAGGGTAGATATTCCATACCGTGTCCTAAATTAATGCAACTGTAACTTATTACAATAAAACTATTTTTACGAATTTAGAACCCGACGTTTCAGAAGCTTCACAGCAACCATGTCACGGGTCCACCCGCGACCATCCGTACGTACGTACAAATAGTTTTCTTGAAATGTTGTCGGTTTCAAATTTCAACATTCGCTATCACATCATGCATTTCCATCTCGAATGTTTAACGAAAGATCTCTATGACCAGTCTAGGTATATTTAAAAGAGTCGAAGCTGTGCATGTTAAAGATATATTACGTTGTGCCGTGGAGGATCCCAACAGGGCAGGTATCCCTCATATCTTGTGGCGCGTTCGAGAAACTCCACAGATCCCCTCTTCGCCACCTCCTACTATAGACCTAATTTTCCCCCCTTTTTAAATATTTGAAGGTAGTAAGCAAGCACGGTTGTTTAAAATCACTCAGTTAATCTGGTTTGGGAGTAGCATCTCTAAAAAGGGGGCTAACTCTGCGAGCCCCATGGGCAGGTACTTGAGAAGGCTTTTCCCCTATCAGTCAGGATTAAAAGATTATCAATAAAGAGAGTCTCGATGCGTATTCTATTGATATTTTATATGTGAAATTTTGTATGTATGTTTGTGACTCATTCACGCAGATCCATTGACTGGCTTTGGCTGAAATTTCATACAGACGCAGATTTCATTATTTTTTAGATACAAGGAATTGGAGCCATTTGTACGACTACTGTCGCTCCTGGGCATCCAAATTATTGTCCTGTAGATGCGTTGCCTTCATAGGAATTAACCTACCCTTCATTGGGTCACCGGCTGCTCACAAATCGCACGAAACGCGACAGCGTAGCAGTCACACTACAACGTAATGTGAGCGAGAGGTATTTCTCCGGTCGTGTCGAACCAACTCAGCTTCAACGCAGCAAGGCGCTAATCCTTTCCAAAAATATAAACCATTTTTGTCCCGAATAAATAAGTTCCCTTGGGAGAGGTTTTGTAATAACACCTACTAACGTAATCAAACCGTGGCGACAGACGATGAAGTTCTCGAAACATCTATAAACATTTACATTGCATCATTTTCACACAGCAAAGTTATTA
>JAFELO010002886.1:196665-221768 GCA_017140195.1 Eumaeus atala
TATTATGATCTTTAAACAATAATAATTGTTCTGCTTAATTTTAATACTTGTGTGTGTACGGCTAAGCTTGTGTTAAGATGAACACGTCTTAGATTGGAATTACAATGTCCTATAGATATTACTGACAGACACATAACTTACTGCAAGATAATGCCAATTGTCGATGCTGCGTTGTCGACGTTTACCATCGGGACTGTAGGTTTGTTGTGTACACCGGACTGAAGTGACGGCTCCCCGCCTGTAGCGTGCGCTTGCGCATAGAGTCCAGTGTGTCACGCCAATTAGCGCAAACGTGCTTTTTTCTTTTAATTGTCTATGCATATAATGCAAACCTGAGCGATTTAAATGTCGACTCACAGACGAAACGTAGAAACTTGAAATAAATCTTCATAATGTAGAAACGCACCCTTATTGGTGGAGTTTCGTAAAATTGGTTCTATTAAAAGGAAAGAAAAAGGAAATTAAAAGGAACCTATCAGCCAAATTTCAACTTTGTAGGTGTAATAGTTTGTGACATGTGGCGATTATTCGGTGAGTGGTATTTTACTGTTACGCAGGTGAAGCCACGTGACGCTGCTTATATTGACATAAAGTTAGGTTAGGTTAGTTAGTTAGTTGTTAATGTCTAAATTTAACATTGGGGCGCGCGGTAGGACAGTTAAAATGCACCCTCTATGTGTCGCATAGAGTTAAAATATATAGAGAAGGTAAGCCAGCCTGAAACGCGACAGTTTTTTATATCATAGGGAGGACAAACGAGCAGTCGAACCTTTGGCAACTATCGACGTCCAATAAAAATCTGCATAATTGTAATGCAGATGCGCTGTCCTCCTTTCCTCCTCGCCTCCAATGGGAGTCTATGTCGAAAGGGATAGCAAATGCGGTTCTCCGTCTGTGTCTGTTTTTTCAATCATTTCTCTCCGCGCAATGCGCCTGCGAGATTATATAGACAAAGATAGTATTGCATTCTAATACTCCTTCTCTATTCACCGAGACGGCCAGTAGCCGTCAAGCAACTGCGTATGGGATCCCTACTCTATCATATTATCTCTATGGTAGTTCGTTTCGAGCTTTCCGTTTCAGGAGTTCCTTTCTAAAAAAATACACACCATTTTGTTCTTAGGCATCGTAACGTGCGCATTCGTCTGCGAGTAAATTGCTTAGCTGTTCTTGTTCACAGCCTTTTTTGTTCCGGTTTAATTAAATATTCTTTTCATATACATTAGGTGTGTTTATGACATTAATAAATTTTACCACAAATAGGTATTTGTAATAGTTTGTATGCATACCTACTATTTTACATATTATTTTTATATGTATAATTAGCTTCTATAAATGTTATTCATCTGTCTAGACATGCTGTAGTTTTTTCTGATTGTACATAATATATGTGGTAAAGAAGACTACGAGTGAGTGGCATTTGTGTAATGATGGTTCCGTATCAACGGGAAGTTTCTTATAGCTACTTGCCGTCTAATTGTCAAAATATGCGCATAAACGATTGTAACTTTTTATTGCATTGACTTATAATTTTCCAGTTCTAACGGATTGCAGACAGATACAGATCAGTATTTCACATAAATTTTAACTTGATACTTCTACGCGTTTCCGATAAAAGGTGGTGGCAGATATGTAGACTTACATAAGACAACAATGAGATATTAGAGTTCGGCTTTTCTTTTAAGGTACTGAAACCCAAAAACTACGCTTGTATAAATCATATTGATATCAAATTATGATAAAAAAAATGGAGGTAATCACTGTATCTTAAGAAACACCCTTATTAAAGTATGAGGGGACAGACGAGGAGTCTGAGCCTTAATGACAAGCATCGCCCATAAACATCCACATAACGCTTATGCAGGCTCAACTCAACACCATAGCTATCACTGTACAACGGTATCGTGTGAGCGAGAGGTATCCCGGCTGTGCCGGCCCAACTCAGGAGTAATGCAGCATGGCCATACTTCTCTCATTACCAAGGATGAATGATGATGATGTCGAAGTGTTGCTGGTCCGTATATTCCTGCAGTAGCGACGATTGTTATCATTACAATGTAGGTATTCTAGATTATTGAAGAGCTGGTATTAGTTATGAGAGCGTAGCCTAGACTAGACACCTGAGATTCCTGAACGTTTGTAAAATAACCTCTGTTATCATAATATCTTCTCTAAACCGATTAGGTATACCGGCAGTGTTTATTGCGATATTGCTAACATTTTGTGTAATGATATTCGCTATTTCATCATCAGCTTCGCCCCTTGTTTTTCTATATTATAAGGGGACAAACGAGTCGGAAATTTTTGGCTACCGACGTCCATGGACCACCTAACTGCTACCGATTCGTTGCACGTCATCCTTCCTCCTCCAATGGACCTAAACAATATTCCTCAGTCACATCCAGTCGAGGTATACTTCCACGGTCGAGCCGGCCCAATTCGGATGCAATGCAGCGCGGCAAATTATACATTATTTCCTTTGGCGAAATTTAAATTTCAAACGAAATATAGTTTTTAATTACAATGAAACTACTTTTACGGATTTTATCAGCAACCATGGTCACGGGGGGACTCCCCGGATGGCATGCTGTAAAGCTTCTGAAACGTCGGGCTACATAAATAATTTAATAAACCGCGATAAAATCCGTAAAAGTGGTTTCATTGTAATGTCTAACATTCGCGTAAACTTAAGACATCAATATATTTTATTATATAAAAGAAATATATTTTGTTTGAAATTTAAATATTATTACATACAAAAATTTCATTAGGCCGACTAACAGAATTTATTATCTATTTCCTTTATTTAATCTAATTTATTCGCATAATGAGATATATGTTTGTATAATCTGTCTTAAATTACCTAGTTATACTAAATATAGTTATTGTATTATATATACTGTATATTCAGTTGGGTTGGGCAGCATTCCAAGAGCTTCGTCACATTCTCACGTCGCCTGTACCGCAGAGCTTGACAAAAGCCTTCAACCAATGCGTTCTTCCCATGATGACCTACGGGGCCGAAACATGGCCTATTAATTTAGGACTGGTTCATAAGTTTACGGTAGCTCAACGTGCCATGCTGGGTGTTTCTCTGACCGACAGAATTCGTAACGAAATCATAAAGCAGTGAACTAAAGTATCCGATATCACGCGACGAATGAGCTCGCTGAAGTGGCAATGGGCTGGTCACACATTCATAAGAACAGAGGGCAGATGGGCCAGTAAGGTTCTGGAGTGGAGGCCGCGATTAGGAAAACTAAGTGTTGGTCGACCGTTCTCCAGGTGAGAAGACGATCTCCTTTCAGTAGCCGGTCCGGGATATTGTTTTTGAGTGTGCGCTATGTCCTCTCAAAAATCATTACATTATAGGTCTTTCTAAATGACACGGAGGTTCCTAAGAAGGCTCTTTGATTTTGCTAGTACAGTAGGCACCAGCAGCAGATGAACTCTAGCCGTTGGTGATGGCCGCTGATGATGACAATTTAACGTGTTCAATAAGTCGTCGACTATGACAATATTTGTTTGTAAAGTATTTGTGTCACAAAACAGCTCACCAGAATTTAAGCCTCATAACAATGAAACATACATTCCCATAACAAATGTCAGAGTTTTCCTTTACTGCAGTTTGAATTTCACAAGCCACATCTACCCAAGTAGATATAATTGTCGACCGGCTAGCGCAGTGGTAACATAGCTAAGATAAACCGTGCATGTTGCGCAGAGGTCGCGACTTTGAGTCCCACCCAGGACATATTTATTTCTATAAGAAAAATCTAAATATATATATCAAAAGAAATATAAAATATATTTCCATTGTCTAGTGCCCGTAACACGAGTCCTCACGGTACTCGACGCGGTGCTAGGCTAAGGTCTTGTGATATATACATAGTTATTGTTATCATTATCTATACATATAAAAAAACAGTAAAATCTGTAAACTAAATATTAAAAAATATTTAATAGGGTAATAAGGAAACAGTGGAAGAGAAAAATTTTGAAGACACAAAAATGTTTGTCCATTTGAAAACGTAATGTCCGGAACTAATGGACGAATTTGAATGAAACACTTTTGTTGCATACCTAATAAGCCTGGGTCATGCGCCACCTAGTATAATAATACAGACAGTATATATACAAAGTATTAATAGATTGTGACAGACAACAAAAGTTTTAAAGATGGCGCTGAAAGTCTATGTTCCACTTGTTTCAATATTAAAATATAAACATACCACAATAGTGAAGTAATTAAATAAGATGCTTGACATTGTTTTCCAACCCGCAGGCACCGCGTTATTTATTCAGATGTCGGCTATCACACACTTGATAGCTCTATTAATGTGTTGCTTAATACTACACAAACACTCACACATATCTCATTCTTATAGCGTGACGGTAAACATTCCAAAATTACCAAGTGTATTTTTATTTTGTGCCTATTTGTGTAGTTCTTGTATGCACATGCCGACAAGAAGTACAAAGCCACACCGAACAGAGGTGACAATTCAGAAAAGTAACCCACCCGAAACAGATAGGAATATTTTGATGTCATAAATTGAGGCGAATGTTACTTATTACATTAAAGGCACATTAACGGACCAGCCCAGTGAGTGCTGTAAAACATCTAAATTGTCGGCGATCGTGACGCATGAAAAATTACATTTGATTTTTTATAATAGTTCGCTAGGTAGCGCTGTTGTTATCTATGGACGATAGAAGACAAATCGTATTTTAAAACGATTGTTCCAAACTCAAACCTAGTTATGTTAATTTAGATAAGAATTGTAATGGATATTTTAATACGTGGTATATTTATCTTGATTTTATTCTATTTGCAGGGACGAGCTCCATTATCGGTCTGTCTGATGTCACAGATAACAAGCTAATATGGAGGCAGCTAGTTGCAGAGCTGTTGGGGACGTTCTTCCTGACCTCCATCGGTGTGGCTTCTTGTATCACCATCTCCGAAAGCAACGCTCCGCAGGTCACAAGCATCGCGCTGTGCTTCGGTCTCCTCGTCGGCTCTATTGTTCAAGTAAGTGGATATAATAGTTTAGTAACAACAGTTAACATATGTTCATAATATTATAGACTTGGCCCATGGAACCGCATGACGTTAGAATGTTCTATAGTCGACGCTACGTCTATGATATTATAGACTTGTCCCATGGAACCGCATGACGTTAGAATGTTCTATAGTCGACGCCACGTCTATGATATTATAGACTTGTCCCATGGAACCGCATGACGTTAGAATGTTCTATAGTCGACGCTACGTCTATGATATTATAGACTTGTCCCATGGAACCGCATGACGTTAGAATGTTCTACGACGCTACGTCTATGCTTCGACGCGACATGTAAAGAAATATTTTGTCAAGTTGTCTCTAGAAATTGTTCTTTGAATTCATAATCTCTACTTACCATTTTGCTCAGTTATTTTTGCTTAAAACTATTTTATATGTAACTAAAGTAAGCCTTTGGTTTTTTACTTATTTATTATATCAAAATGTATCATACCCACTATACCAATTGACGACGCAGCCATTTTGCTGATAATTCCGGGGCACCTCAGTACAGGCGGCCGATGGTACCCCCGGGGTGTCAGTAGGTGGCAGTGCGCAAATGCATTTTCCCGCGAAACAAAAAAAAAACGACGCAGCGGTTTTAATTTCAGTGGGGGCTGAACATGTCATCTCAAATCATTGACAGACTGCGAGTATGACACAAACTGACTCGAATAATCCCAATCTATGATATTATTTCCCTAATTTACCTTTTGTTTTAAGTTGAAGCGTCTCATTAAATGAATAATCATGATTACTCTTCCTTATTTCTACATCCTTAATTTTCATGGGTTTTTTAATTCGATTACTTATCACCCTATTTGAATGTTTCGCATCCATCCAGGCAATCCATGCAAGCATTTATGTGTTTTTTAAAGAGTTATGTCGACGCGTTGACTCTACGTAGGACGAGTATCTGTTAAACGGTCATTTATTTATAAAACCAGGGAACAAGATCATGTCATAACTGTTCCAAGATCATGTCATAACTATTCCAAGATTTTGTGCCATGCTGCAGCGCACCACGAGGTACCTCTCACTTACACTAAACCACTGTCAAGTGATAACTGTGATGCCGCGTTTCGTTGGTTTGTGAGTTCCAATTGGCCCTTTAGAGGGGGAGGGGAAGGGAAAGAAGACACGTCTGCACAACAATCTCAAAGCACCAAAAGGCCCGACTGTTCGTTTGCCTCATATGCTATGAAAAAGCTGGTGTCCGGATTGAAACCTGCGCCAAGTCGTTGTATATTAACCTGTAACAAACGCCTTGGTCTACATATAACGTGAGCAGATGTTACCTTCGTATTGTCAAACCGCGCGTCAGCGAGGCTGTTGAGACTTTCTCGCCGTGTCACGATGTAATTGTAATGTGTTCGTATTAGCGCTATCATGTGCTGGGCTGCGTGCTGCGTGGTGCGTCCACGGACTGACACACGAACATCATAGGTGATGCAACACAACAGCAATAGCGCGCACTATCATCAGCGTTCCCGGAGTTTTTTGTCTGTATTTAGTCAACACCCTCTCAGACATGACACCGCACATCGGTTATCCCTACACGCGGACGTCTACGGGGATGGGTGCGAAACATACGCTGCGTACCACATACGTCAGGTCAAATGACACAGCACACACATATAGACCAAACGACACTTTCAAAATAGGGACTAATCCCAATGAGATCGGTGCTTTGCCTAGCTCAAATAATGTCTCCGTACCGGTTAGCTATACTGAGACTATCGCGCACGAGTCGTTTCATCCATCAGAAGGTGAACGGACGGATGAGCCTTTCTATATTCTCATTTTACGTCGGGATGCTCATCGCCCGACCGTGCCAACTCGATCCCGCTGCATCGTTACAACCTCTTACAGTTTGTGTCCTTAGTGTTGATCGTTAAAAGCTTATACAACGATCTGCACTTGAACTTTACACGTAGCGCGATGTTGCGAATTACTTACATAACGCAATTCACGCTGCCGGCTGCGGTCTCGCGCCGTCATGAAAGTGTAAACTTGTGGAAAATAGTAAAGTGTACGTCCCCTGGCCTATTTGAACATTTTACACTGTACAGGTTAAATCTGGTGACGATGGTGACGTCTGGTTGGAGCGGACGGATGCCTATGTTCACCTATGTTGCAAAGACTCTGGAAACCACCTTCCCAATCAATCTGATCATTGTACAACAGTATTGGTGAATATTTTCAATCGTTAAACCGTAAAATGTTAAAAGAGATCTTTTTTTCTAAAAGGTATAAAAAATCAAATTCTTAAAATTTCAAAACTGGATAGTAACAATCCTCTTATTCCTCATAGAATATTTCGTTCAAATAAGTCATTTTCACTATTTTTTAATGATTGCACAATAGTGTATCAAAGTTAGTTTTGCTGGTGTATCGCATGAGAGATGACGGGACGGTCGTGTATTAAAGCGGCGTCGCTAGGAAGATGATATCCTTGTTACGACATTTGATAAGTAATAAATATTCGAAGATAGGTGTAAATAGTAAATATATAGTATATATCTTTTTAAACATGCAGACATTATAAAAGACCGAATAAATCGAGCCCACGAACTGTATATAAAACCTATAAGTTGAGATAGGTTTCCTATATACGCAACTACGATTTGTATAGTTGATATAATTACCCGAACGTGAAACACGTTATAAAAGTTAAACGCGAGAGGCCGTAAGTTGAAATAGGGCAGTCTAATCTATGTCCGGCCTTTCCCACGCGGTCGCGAACCTAATCGCTCATGCGTTAAATGTACGTGTGTTCTGTTTCGATATCATTAAAAGGCCAATATGTGAAATAGATGAATTAACGGACCTTGACATACGATACGACCGCTTCACATCGGCGGACGCAATTACTGCCACCGTGTATTAATTAGAATACATTTCACGAACATTAGCCGATCGATAAATAATAACATGTTATAATAGAATACACTATCTCTATTCAATGATCTACTTCAATATAAAGTAACTTAATTATTGAATCTATACATATCATAAAACAAAGTCCCCGAAGGCTGTCTAAATGTGATCAATTTTCTCAAAATCTACTGAACGGGGTTTTCATGAGATTTTCATTAATAAATAGTAAGATTAATAAATAATGTTCAAGTGTATAATTTATTTTTGATGTGTGTGATGTCGCATTTTCACTTGCGCGTTCTCTTTCTATTACACACATAGACTGCCACCTGATTTGAATGAAATAAATTAGCTATTTATTTAGTTAACGTAATATTATTAGAGGCACTTGACAAATTTTAATGATAATACCATTACCCTTTAAGAGAATAACGTTGAGTTATGGAGTGTGAAGTGGTCACGAACTACCCGTCACGAGCTCAAGCCCCGGGCATTGCGCAACTTGATCAGATGTCCGATATAACCGCTACATACATTTGAATTAAAATTACAACTCATTTGAGAATTATAGGTTCCGTTACATGGCTATTACTGAAACAAACACCTAAATACAATTTAGTATTATTTTGCCGAGCTGTGCCTGTAGTATAAACATCTAAATACAATATAGTTTTACTTTGCCGAGCTGTGCCTGAAGTATAAACATCTAAATACAATATAGTTTTACTTTACCGCGCTGTGCGTGTAGTATAAACATCTAAATACAATATAGTTTTACTTTACCGCGCTGTGCGTGTAGTATAAACATCTAAATACAATATAGTATTACTTTGCCGTGTTGTACGTTTTTAGCTGCATTGCCATCAAATAGGCCGGCAAGACCGGGGAACACTTCATGTCGGAGCTACGGACAGGTAAAATTATTACTTACGAACTGTCTTTTTTACTGTTGCGATGTCGTTAATGATTATATAATTTCACAGTTACATTATCCTACAAATCCTCTATCCCGATTGTTACTACGTTGATAAGTTATTCAAGCCGCAATGTCTTTGGTAACTAGCAGAAAGTCCATACTTGATAATTTTGTATAGAATTTTTTTTGGACGGCTCTTTATTAAGAAAATATATATTAAACATACAACCATTATTTTTTGCAAAACACATTTTATTTAGTGCTCACATTTGCAATAGTCCAACACTAATGTCAAAACATTTTTTTATTTTCTCTTACCAAAACTCTGATGTTTAGAATAACACATGAAGCTCGTGTATTCTAACAACGGACTAAGCAGAATGCATTTGTATTTTCTCGCCGACTGTACTACGACTGACACGTATCTCGTAGAAAGATTGGCCCTGAATATCTTACAGATAAACAATATGTAAATTGGCCCGAGTACTGTACCCACGTGTGGCAACACTAGGCGTTACCGATCCTCCGGTGAGAACACTCCAAAAGTCAAGGAAAATAAATAACACAATAGTTTGACAAGTGTTTATTTTTTTTATCGGCAAGTCATTGGCGCGAAAAAATGGATAGCACTTGCCTTGCGTATTAAATGTTAACCGCATTAAGTTTACAAGGTAAGTAGTTATTACTACCACCTATTGGTGGACGTAGCCTGGGGCATGTGCGAATGAATAGGCTCCAGGTTCGATCTTGACCGAAGTATTACTCAAAATCTATCTTAATTTTTCTATGTAATTAACTTGTTAATGTCAAGTGCGTCTGATATTATTATTTATGAGATTCATCGGTCACTTGTCAGAGCTCAGTGAAGTTTAATTTGTATGAATAACTAGTCTACGTATAACCTTCTACAAATGATACCTTTTTTAACTGCTCTATGCTGACTTAAGTGTCCCGTGCGGTATTATCAGACACTATAAGACACGGGTGACGGACTAGGTGAGGTTATGGTCGATACCCCTATCGACCATAATATAATCACTTCCCGCAAATGGGAAGGCTGCATTCCAATTGTCATTTAAGATTAAAGTAACTATTATTATCTTGGCCGAGGGGACCGTGTCCCCTCGCCCCCCTCTAACGAGGGCAGCTCACATTATTCCATACCATGCGCGTTACCTTCATGCAATTGCCATGCATACGTCATTATAATTAGGATCAATATAGAAGGTCTTGTTACTAAAAAGTACAACACATGCTGCAATAAAATATATATTAAATGTGCAATAAATTTGCAGCCATAACATTTTATTACATTTTTTTATCGGTATGGCACGCCACTTATTACAAGTTCATTTTTCTGATTTCCATAACTCATTAAACTCGTGACTCTCGATTTGGGCCAAAATTTTATATCAAAGGGCTTTGATAGACCTTACGTCTTTTGCAACTCATTGCCGAAACGGTGTACCGTGTAATTATTGTCGTAACTGGTTTAGGTGATGTTTTACCACACCTGTGTTTACAGTGTGTCGAACATTTTGATATTGCTACATTTTCAACCGCGTTTTGTGTCAGTCTGTACTTTTTCTTTTATAGATCTTTCTATAAACTAATAAAAAGTCATAAAATGGAATTATGTATTAATAATTCTATTTAATTTGTCTTTTCTTTACTACTATACATTGATTTAACTGAATTGTACGCCGATAGAAATTAAGACTTGGAGCCGTATCACCCGCCACTTACAAGACGGTGCCCAGTAGTGGAGCAGGAGAAATCTGTTACATTTCGATATAAAAACAAAAGTGATGGACGTACCATATGCCCTGTAATATGACAGTTAGTTCACTGCTCACACAGACTATAGACAATTGACGCCATATCCGTTACCTCCACCCTCTGATGAAAAGAATACACTTTATTCAGAGTTACTTACAGCAACTCTCTTTGTTAGACAATCGGTGTTTTACTTTAGTAACCAATTAAACACCATCAGGGTACAAACTAGTGACGTCACTGGCGTGCGACCGGTGCATAATAAATGAGCTGTCGATCACGGATTAACATCACAATGGTAGGTTTGGTGCGAACTCGCCGCACGGGCGCGCCTGAACCAATTCATCGTAACAACTATCTACGTTGATACCAGCCATTACTATATGTTATATAACAACTAACCCGCCCCGGGTTCGGCCATGATTAAATTGTCACCTTAACTCGTTATACACTAAAAACCTTCCTCGGGAATTGCTCTAACTATGAAACGATGTGAATGATAATCCGTACAGGAGATTTGAGAAAATCTATCAGTTTTATGTTAATGCTTGCGATCCGCTGTGGCTTTGCCCGTGAATAATACGGACTAGATACCTTAAGAAATTTTACACTTACTTTCCCCGGAAACCGTTCTATCCATTGCCAAAATCCCTATCCGTATATCGTAACGGATTTTACGTTCGTGAGCAAATTTTTAGAAAATCGATCACGTATAGACATACAGTTTTGAGGATTTAGAGACTTACTAACTTGCTGATCTGACTTCGCTTACCTTCATTCGTTCACATCATCATTATCGGCCCCTATCGGTATTGCGGGCCATGGGTCTTTTTCAATGAACGGCAAGACCGGACCGGCTGCTGCACGGAGATCTTCTTCCCAACGGTCGACCAACACTTCGTTTTCCTAAACGCGGCCTCCACTCCAGAAACTTACTCACCCACCAGCCTTCTCTGTTCTTCTGAGTGATATACAATCATTACACTTCTTTATCATTGCCGGTTAAAAACTATTCTAATATCCTTATATTTGATCATGATGCCAACATACGTCAACACCATTAATCGTGCGGATGTTAGTGGGGGTCGGTAGTTGCCAAACACTCCGATTTCTCGTTTGTCACCCTATATTGCAAAAGAAACATATGCACTATTATACTGTACGTACTATAAAAACATATTCATTCAATATACTACACTAAAAAAAACTTTCATTAATTTAGTATACTACAAAAAAACTTTCATTAATTTACTATACTATAAAAGAACTTTCATTAATTTACTATACTATAAAAAAACTTTCATTAATTTACTATACTATAAAAGAACTTTCATTAATACACTATACTATAAAATATATGCCTGTAAATATGTGTATTTTATTATTACGATGTTGAGGGTGATGATGGTGAACGTTGTTTCTAATCTCTGTCAACCTAATTACCATCCAATTGGCAACCAGCGGATGACAAATTGCAATAGTTCCACCTCTCGCGTCATATCTGAGAATCGATGCGGTCGATGTATAAAAAAGGTTATCCAGATTTGTGAGACCGGTTTTACTCGTACCGGGTTATAACCGAAAACAAGGTATACATTTTTTTTTGTTGACGCGGGTAAACACATCTACGCGCATTCACCGGCCCTGAGTGAGTCCAGTGGTGTGTGGGGCTCGCTGCACATGATATTGCCGAATACTCACGAAAACCACCGCGAGTCCCATCGGTGCCGTCTTTGTTGAGGTGCCCCGGAACAACAAATCATCTTGACGGCCGGTCAGCCCCCTAAGGGACCGACGTCTCCCCCACAGCAGGGTTATCATTTTAGTTCACTAGTTTAAACAGATGTACCTAGATTAACAGTGTTTTATCTATCGACGAATGGCTATGCAGTTTAGGTAGAGTATGTAAACTTTTATTTGAACAGAAGAAATTACATAAATATAATAAAATAATAAAAGATCCATCCAAGATAGAAAGAGCCATGAAATGCATCGCTCAACATAGTGAAAGAGACTTGTCGTAACAGCGTGAATATTTTGTAATTCCGATGATTATATTTTACATATGCGTCGAATTCACAACTTCCTTTTTTAGATCGATTATTTAAAAAAAATTAGTATCACTGCTGCGTTACTGAATCGGGCCTGCAGACATATATTTTTTTATATAATACATTTTAGAATATTGTCAATTTATGCGTCAAAACATAAACCGTGCAATAACCGTTGCAGATCAACATAAGGACTAGTTAGTTCTGTAATGAACCCGGAAAACTTACATTAACATCGATCGGGAAAGTTAAAACCTTTGATTAGTTTCGAGGCGTTAAATTTACGGAAGGTTTACAACTCATCGTATAAACATGTGAAAACTTACATCAATTCTCAACTGGTAATTAAATGCTAATAAGTTATGTAAGTAAGATGTTGTATAACAGGTATAGGTGCATTTTTGAATACAATATCATCAAGCTAAGTGGTAGGAGTTGGAGCCTCGCGTTAGAAGAGTGTACTGCACTGATGACCCCATGAGTGACTTTGGTTTATAATGACAAACATTTACAATTCTTCTTTCTCTTTAATAATCTATAATCAATATTTCTCTTCCTGTATACTATCCTTATTTTGATAAATTATATAGCTGACCATGGAAACGTTGTTTTGCCGCGTTCGGAGATCGCTGAGGGGTATAAAAGTACGTAGTAGCCGATGCCCAGACCTACTGAATAAACATATAAAAGTTGTTAAGAATCAGTAAGGCCGTTACGGAGGAGTGAGGTAACTTACATTGTGACACCAGAATTTTATATATAAGATTATATAATTTAATCATTATATTATAGGTCTATAATTTTAGCTGCATTCGCTATGATTTGATTCAACATTACTTTAGAGACATGTAAGTCTTTACTTCATAATTATAGAGAGTAGATGTATCATTACGTACACTTACAAATGGTATGACTAATACCGTACGAACTGCTTTGTAAATAGTTTTTGCTCTTCTCTATCATTGGCTTCTCTAGATGAGTAACGGTATTCACAAATGAGTGTACACAAAAAGTGTACAGTCACGTATCCGAACCTTAGAAAAACTCAGGTACGATCATTGAATACCCAATGTTTTAAATGGAGAAAAATATGCGTGTCACAGACTTGCTAATGTTATCATCAGATCAAAAAATGTTCGGGTAAAGGACATCTTATTATATTTTCATTATGCTAATGAACATGGACATATGGAAAAGTTACATAAGTCATACTTATATCACAACCAAAATTTTATTAAATGGCGCAATTTTTTTTTAATTATTAATTTCAAATTTACTACAATACTATGCCTACATAATTATACTCAGTACTTATGATATTGAAATGCTATAACGTAAATAATGTCTTCTATTACGCATTGTGATTTTATAAATGTCTATAAGTGTTGAGTCTTGCAAAATATGGGCTATTAACATTTAATCGGACCCAGAAAGCTGCCAACTACACTTTAAATGTATAGCCAACGCAGACATAAACTTTGCTCTTCTAAACGTCTCACAATAATAAACTCGTCCCGAGAGTTGATTCATTGCACTTGGTTGATAGATTACGACTAGTCTATCTTTTATTTATAGTGGCAAACGAGAGAAACGACTACCCACGTCCATGGGCATCCGAATTATTGTTGTAATGCAGACTGACCGGTCGCCTAATATAGGGGAGGAGGCAAGGAGGCTACTTGTTTTCTCCTGCTCTCAAATCTCCCACCGGCTACACAAAAACAGCACGAAATGCGATCAAAATATATATAGCACTTTACAGCGAAGCGAGAGCGAGGTCAAGTCAGCCCAATTCTGGTGACATGCACCATTGCACTACATCTTACTAATTTTAGTACAACAAATACTCAATAAATACCATGTGCACTGCTAAAGCTGTAGAAAACTGGTTATTATATAAAAAAAAAACATGTAATCTTGATATCAACTTATAAGTCTACATTTTATGTTGCGCACATTTGATTTGTTTGCAATAAACCTGCCATTTTTCCTGCGTCACGTAATAGCTCATTAATACATTTTGATTTTTATTCATTTTACCATAAACACGATACTTAATAAATAACACTAATAATGTCATGAGTTAAAATCCAAGCTAATGCTAGTTGTAAATAAGTGCATAATGTATTTGGGATTGTAAACATAATTTACGCTCACAATAATTTCTGTTTTCCCGGTACTTTCACAGATGTACTAACAACTTTTCGAAAGGGCATGAGGTTTATCGACAATCGCCTCATGAAATACATGTACATAGTTGTACATTGATAGACAGATAGACGCCTACGAGCCCGAAGCCGGCGGCCTTGACTCTGATTATCTGTAATCAGCCGAAACCTGTTCCCCATGCCGCGACAGATAGTGTGATTGATCTCGTAAAACATCGTGCGTACTTTTATCTTCTCGTAGTAATCTTATCTTGTTAGCTAAGTATTACAATTGACAGTATTGATTTTAGTAGACATTTTATTGTTAGTTTTGTTATTTATATATTGAGCATAAGTTAGCGATACCAAGATAGAGCGTTGTAATCTTAAAAAAGTATCAAATTGCAAATTGTTGGTCCTGTGCAAAGTGCGTGACGGGCGTGGATATATAGGGACAAAAAAATAAGAAAAACTAGCTTTAATGCGGTCACACATGAGCGCACTAATGCTGGAATAAGTTTAGATATATTTTATATGCTGTACATATATATATATATATATATATACTTGTAAAGAAATAATATTTTTTTAATCTAAAATTTAGAATATTAAACTTTTTTGTTGTTGTTGACATAAGAATGTAAAAGAGAAAAATTCCTGAAAATAGTAGATTCATTTTGTTAATATGTTATAAAAGGGATATTTTAGAGTAAATTAGAATAATTAGAGACAGTGTAGGAATAAACTGTAATTGTCGTTTTTTTATTTTCAGGTGAGTTTTTGTAAATAGTGTAAATACAATAAATAATTAAATATCTCTTTGTAAAAAAGTATTTTATTTTAAGAAGCGATGTATGAGTTTATTTCTATTATACATTACAATAAACAATCTTATATGCTTTTGAGCCCGCACTAGACTAAAATGTAGGTGAGTAAGAAAAAGGCAAAAAACAATTGTATTGTAAAATCGAAAAGAAAAACACTTTTATATAATATTTATTATTTAGTATTTATATACACATAGAGTTTTAAAATTGATCTCTTCTGCTGGCAGATATGTCTTAAAGAGATCTTTAAGATATCTCTGCTAGCAGACCTAACAAAATTATTAGGCACTTCACACACGAAGAACGTCACACAAGAGGTTTAAACAAACAATTAAAAGAAATCAGTTGTGACACGGGCATATTTTTTTGACTCACAAATTTATTTTTACAGCGTTGATAGACTCAACTTATAATTTCTTTGATTGAACAAGGAAATTAATGGAAAGGGGTTCTACTTACAGCAGTATACAAAATGTGAGAATTGACAAATGGACCAACGTTACTACGTTTTAGTTTATCTTTCTTCTTCTTCTTCCTAATCTCATCCCGTTTCTATAATAGATGATATCAGGGTCGGCTACCTAATCTAGGGGATTTGACGAGGGCGCCGGTGTTTACATAGAGCAACTGCCATCTGACCTCTGTAACCCAGAAGGGAGATTAGGCCCTATCCTAGATTAAGTCGAGTTCGAATACACGAATCCGGGTTTCCTCATGATGTTTTCCTTCACTGTAAGAGCACTCAGAAAATTTATATAAGTTTGAAAAACTCATTACATACATGACGGAGATCGAACCTGGACTACCCAAGTGAGAGTCCGTAGCGCTAACCACTAGACCACTGAGGCTCGTTTAGTTTATGACTATCATACAAAAATATCTTATGCGCTTGCACACGAACCAGTTGCACTTTCGCTATGGCTATAGATTTACAAAATTATTGTAGCCCTGAAAATGCTACTAAATGCAAGGCGGTTTATTTACATTTAATTAAATATATCAAGGGCCAGGTGATAATTCATTTGGCCTTAACAACAAATGAATTTTATCGTACGGACATATCGTAGAGAAATGCCCTTTGTGTTGGCCAAGTGCAAGTTCCGAACCCTGACATTTGTCTACATTTCGTAACTTTCGTTAAAGAAAAGCAAAGATCAAAAATGACTGTATTTTTGTAACCCATAACTCTGATTACAAAACGTTAATTATTGGGTCTGGTATATAAGATTTATATTGTTTCGAAATGTCCACGCTTTTTGAGCATACAAATATTATTTTAACATGCTTACAACATTATAACGAGTTACACCAGGGAAAAGAATCGCTATTCTTCACATTATAGTGAATTCATAACGTATTGTTTAGTAGTCAGGGGTTTGATTTAATTTGTTTTGATTTGTGTTGATTGTTGATTTTGATTTATTTAGACACAACAGGAGAGTATTTTCGTAATAAACTGTTCAATGGATGGATGAGAGTAGCTGAAGGTCCGTCGTCTTGGCGTTCATTGAAAGAGGCCTATGTCCAGCAGTGGACCGATAGGGACTGATAATGATGAAGATGATAAAACTATGCAATATGGTTTTTTCTACTCAAGAATAAAATTATGTTATTCCCTTAAATATTAGTGTTGTTTGGGCCTCACGTGATTCTCGTGTGGCGGTCCCGCACCGTAAGACGGAGTGTGGGACTGCAGGATGCAAGTGGGTAGGTCTGTGTCCAGCAGTGGACGTCGTCCGGCCGATGACGATGATGGTGATGAGCCTCACATGAGTACTCCATTGTCATCTAACGGCGGTTGTCTCCCGTCGCTGGGATGTGGCGCGTGGTTCAGCCAGTGATCTCATAAGAGGGGAGGTAGCTCAAACGATAACCCCCTGTGTGTGCTCAGATACAGCGCGTAACGCAACAGTTTCACCTATTCTGGCGCGTTTCGTGCGATATGTGAGTTTCCGTTAGCCCTTTGACGGCTGTGCGCATGTTCATGAACGTCGATAGTCATCAAAAGAACCGATCTATTATTAAATTATTATATAAAAAAAATTGCGGCCATTTAAAAAAAATTGATACATGAAATCATATAATTATTTTGTTGTCATTTATAGTTGTCAATCACCTTACGTAAAGATTACGTGGAGACCACAAGTTTGTAAATGTTGTACCTATCCGAATCTCTATTACTTTCATCGTCGCGCAGATCTAGCCTCGATTTTAGGCTAGAACATGTCAACAGACTAAAGATCTACTGGTGTATCAAGACTTTTTAATAGGAAGTACTTCTGTCTTGCTAAAAAGTAATCTCAAGCTGTTGTGTTATGCTGTGGCCTATGGCGCTAACCTGATAATTATGCTGTGTCATCATGATTTGTATCACAAACATCACCGTATAACAGCATCTTGTGTATGTAGTGTATCAAGTTATGCAATAAAAAAGGCTTTGCAATATTATTGAAGGTATATCGTTCCGTACGAAGCTGTTAGCGTAAATCCCTATGATAGGCTCGTTAAATTTAATTCACCATAAACACCGCTACCTCAGCACCATAACCGTTTGTCTCTTCTCTCGTACGCCAGGCTGTACTTCACCCGTGGCGCGTGTTCACTCCGCATGACGCCACCCTGTCTCCACGCGCTACATCGTGATTTCATTTGACATACACATTTTCTGTTCAGTTTATCATCGTGAAAACGTGATCAAGTATCGATATCGTATCGATCGGCAAAAATCACATATAATCCGACTGTCGATACTTCCTCCCTCGGGAGGATATCCCCTGGAAAGATCTATTCTCTGGAACATTTCCCCGGCACATAAAAAGGCCGCAGGTCGCACTCTCAAGAGCAGGTACAATCTATCAGTTACCTACAATATTAGCAGCTCTGATTACAACCGATCGAGAGCTTCGAGGTCCATATATGGGCCTAAAAATACATAAAACTTAATCACTGCTTTTTCGTCACAATCGCTATGACTTAGCGAGGAAGTAATAGTTTATTAGACACAGTAAAATTATATTTGTTGTATATCTGATATAATCAGCACCGGCCCTTTTCTCTCGCCGTTCTCTGGCGATGCTTGCGCAAGCGCAGACGCTCTAATACATTTCTAATGTGTGTGTGTGTGTGTGTGTGTGTGTGTGTTCACGTAACGCTTCCGTTTGTGCGCTGAAGTGCTGCAACTAATCTGTTTTATGTGGCGCCTGTTCTGTGTAATATGGCCGATTATTATAAGCTGTGTCCGCGTCTTGGAGCCCTTAGAGTTCGCGTAGCTTGGATTAATTTGGACTGGTCGAAGCCAGCGCGGCCTTTTTTCACTGTCTTTTTCGTTTAAATTTCTTTCACCGAGCAAAGCGACGATCTTGTGTCCGCCCTATGGCCCCGAGGCCAGAGGTGAAGCTTAGATTTCTCACGTATAATCAAGTAGCCCCAAATCATGAATAGAATATGGACAACGGCCGTAATTGTAGAATATGTACGGTACGGTCACGGCAAGTGCCTGACAAACTGAAGACCAAGAATACTATTAAAGACACTACTGCTACTATACTATTATACAGTACATACTAATAATATAAATATGAAGTGTTGGTTTGTTTGAACGCGTGAATATCAGGAACTACAGGCCCAATATAAAAAAATATTTTTGTGTCGAACAGTCTATTTACCGAGTATTATATATAACAATTTAGTGCGTAGGTTTGTCCGTCTTACTATCGGTGTCTTTGTATGTTAACCCTACAAACTACTGAACACGACTTGATACAGTTTTCACAGTTTAGCTAAGAGCCGAACTCACGGGGGCACATGTTTCGTCCAAATACGCAGCTTAATACTAGATTTTTTTTAAAGAATAGGGGGCAAACGAGCAATCTGAGCCTTTCACGAATACCGACACCCGTGAACATCTACATAATTACTATGGAGATGCGTTGCCTACCTTTCCCCGCCCCCCCTGGGCCACCGGCTACTCACAAACCACACGAAACGCGACACTGAAGATATCACTTTACGGCGGTATTATATGAGCGAGAGGTACCTCCACGGTCGCGCCTTACCAATTCCGTTGCATAGGAGGATGTAGTGTCATGCCCCATGCAGGGCACTACCTCCTATGCAGCATGGCACTACCTCTTGCTAATACATGTACATCAATTTCCCACAGTCACTGAAAGGAATACAAAATACCTATCTCGATGATAAACGAAATAATTCGTTAATGTTATATGAATCGTGGATGGAAGTGGTTCTTGACCGTTGGCGTTCTATGGTGGGAGGGTTGGTGGTCCGGCTGATGTCGATGATGAAATTGTTTACAAGTATAAGAGTTTCAGTACATCATGAGTAATATCTCGCGACGAGGGGAACCATCCATCAATGTTGAACGCCTCGTTACACCGGCATTACTTATCATACGCGGCGGCAGACGCCACAAAAAACACCTTTCAATTTATTTTCAATTGCTTTAAATTGCCGACTGTTCTGGCGCCATTGTGCTGTGGGGATTAGTTTCAAGTGTTAGCTAATAAGGTATGCATAGATGTGAATTTAATAGTAAGTTTGAGGAAATACACAAGGGATCCCATTGCTTGTTTATTTGCCAATGGGGCATTATAGTTTCCTATAGCGTGTCTATTTATCGATTGGACATTATTGTTTCCCATAGCTACTTTATATGTCGATGGCTCATTAAGGTTTTCCATCACTTCTCTATTTGACGATGGTACATTAAAGTTTTCCATCACTTCCCTATTTCTCTATGGTAGTTTTCCATCACATCTCTACTTTTTGATGGTACATTAAGGTTTTCCATCACTTCTCTATTAGTCGATGTATATATACTACCATTGTGATGTTTCGAACGGTTTTATAGTCTGGAGACGTACAGGGGACATTGGGACAAAGGAAAGCCTCGTACTTTCTAGTGGTGAGAAAGTTTCGTAGTATCCAAAACGATCATTCGTAGATCGTTTTCCCTCATATGCTATAAACACGTTTATTTAATTTTCATCGATATTAAAGCTCAGCAATTAACGGACAATGATAATGATAATCACGGATAAATTTATTGTTGAGTTTAAGCTTCATTTCCTAACATCGGATTTGTAAATACATCTTAACAGATGGATTTACAATACGTTTTATGACAACGTACATCGAGCCAAGATGTTTCCTTCAATATAGATGTAATACTACGTGGTTATTGTTATATTGCTGTGAAGGGAAAATGAACAACAATGGGCTATAAAATATAATGGTTAATACGACAATCATGCATAAAATAATACATATAAAATAAATTCTGTATCTTTCCCTATATAGTGGAATAATCTGGAATTAGCATTGATGAAAAAATCTGCTTTATATCACTTCCTTGGTCTTGGCAATTGAAAGTATACGAGTACCTTTCCGTGGCCACGGGGTAACCACAGCAAATTATTAAATTAACTGCGACGAAATGAAAAGCTTCTTCGTGGAAACTGTGGCCTAAACTGTCGCAAATCTCTTTTTCTACTTGAATTGCCTAATTTTCAATAATGAGTTTCTTTTCTTTAATTTCTATATATTTATTCTCCAGTTAGGTATTATTGTAGAAAGTTCGTTTATTTACGTTGTAACGACATTTAAAATGCTTATTTATTTTAAAAAATTGAGAAGCGGATGCTGATAACCTCAATAAAAAGCTTTTGGAGCGTAAGTGTTTATATTAATTATAAAGCATTTATGTGTGATCTCATTGCGACAAATGGTGAAAGAAATTAGGTGAAGGCTTCACTCGCGATAAAAAGCTCATTGAAGCTCATTCACATCGCCTGTTCATCTGTCGGCTTCTCCTCAGACGTCCAACTCAATTAATAATGGAACAGTTTGGCAACCGCAAATTAGATGACTTCAACCTTGTTGCCAATTCTAGTTAGTCTAAACTGTGTCCTGTCTGTATCTTTTCACGTGCTTTTTTAACTTTCGTCAATATGAGCAAATATCCGCTATATTTACTTATCACTTTCAATGAATACTATAGATATGATCTCGCCTCGTACTCGGTAAATACCGGCTATTGCACAGCGATTTCACCCAATGACGTGACAATGGTATGGCAAGTCGCCAAAACGCCAGGCTCGGCCTGAAGCGACTCCGGTCAAACAGCAGCGCTCACAGATGGAACAAAACGTTAATTGATTAACCTCTGCTTTTTTGGGGAGATATGGCTTAGACCATCCAACGAATTTTCCACAGGCCCCGTACGATATATCTAGTTAGGCCACTGATTTCTATTGGTCCATCGATCTTTCCGCAAGCAAACTCTACCTTAAAACCTCCCGGGCCGATTAGCCATCGGATCTTAATTCAACCGAGGTAGCAGCTCTGTGCAGCCCTCTTATAAGAAGAGTAGATTAAAGAGCAGGAGAATGAGGCGCTCTTTTTAACCCTCTTATAAGAAGAGGGAACAAAAGAGAAACAGGAGGAGGCGCTTTTTGCACACGGGAGCAAAAGTGCCACCTTCCCCTTTCTTCCCCCGTGGCAAGGGGCAAGGATGGGAACTTCACACAATTGCACTGTCCCAAAGTTGGTGGGGTTGTCCTGTAGGTTTGTAACCTGCTACTTATTACATTGTGCTGTATCTATAGGTACTATACCTATTTAATAGTTATGTAACAATATTAGTTGATAACGATCAATATTCGAATATCGAAACGATTAGATATTTTTTGTAAAAATTTTTGCTGACATTTTTTGTTGTTTAGCAAACGAAGAGGTGGTGTTAGCTTTTTTTAGACAAGAATGTAGTGTCAAAGATCTAAACGGAAAACGGATTTATTAAATATTTATAGAGTAGTTTTTGTGCCATACAATGACAGACATCGATCATTTCGTGAATTCTAACAATGATGACCATGCATACTTTTTATGACTCGCTATTTCTCTGACCTGATCTGAACTCTAATTTTAATTTGAAATTTCCAAGAAAGTAATATTGTCTTATACGTACTACCTACTTCAGTAATAATATGTCAGGGGAATAATGTAATTCCTGGAATGAATATAGTACTATGCTACGGTCTCGAAGTTGTAGACGAATACCTAACAAAACTCGGGCAACTATTGCAATTAGGTAGATATAACTTCGAGAAGGAAGCCGATAGAAGGTTTCAGTTGGGTTGGGCCGCATCCCGGAAGCTTCGTCATATTCTCACTTCGCTTATACTGCAGAGCTTGAAGACAAAGGTTTTCAATCAATGCGTTCTCCCCGTGATGAGCTCTTAACTTTAGGCTGGTCCGCAAGTTTGCGGTAGCTCAACGGGGTATTGAACGTGCTATGTTGGGGATTTCTCTGTCCGGCAGAACTCGTAACGAAGTCATAAGGCAGAGAACTAAAGTATCCGATATCACTCGACGAATAAGCTCGCTGCAGTGGCAATGGGCAAATGGGCTGGTCACACACAAATGCATTTTACTCCGTTTAGGAATACATAGTTCTGAACTGCGGTGCGCTAGAGACGTAAGCGACACAATCGTGGCAACGCTGGTTACGCTGCGCCGTTTACTCTTCATATGAATTCTCACATATTTATTATGCCACTTCAGCAAGCTTATTCTTCGCGTGCTATCGGATACTTTACTTCCCCGCCTTATGACTTCGTCACAAATTCTGTCGGACAGAGAAACACTCCACATAGCACGTTCAATAGTCCGTTAAGCTACCACAAACTTGCGGACCAGTCCCAAATTAAGAGGCCATGTTTCGGCCCCGTAGGTCATCACGAGGAGAAAGCATTGGTTGAAGACCTATCTTCCAGCCCTGCGGTATAGGCGACGTGAGAATATGACGAAACCCAACTGAAACCTTCTATCGGCTTCCTTACTAATTCTATACTACGTTACTAATTCTACCGGACAAAGAAACACCCAACACAGCACGTTGAATAACCCGCTGAGCTACCGTAAACCTGCGGACCAGTCCTAAATTAAGAAGCCATTTTTGGGGCCCGTAGGTCATCACGGGGGCTAATCACTTTTGATTAAATCGTTGCGGATCCCAACACACTTTTAGCATTACCCTCGAGCTCCCTGGATATCATCATATCAGTGGGTTCATAGCTGATGCAGCTGTCGTTCCTGGAGACAAAGGAGTAGCAGCGGTGGGAATGAGTGGTGGGCCAAGCCCGTTTAAAAACATAGTTTAAGCAATAAATATAGTCTCGGAGGTCTTTGGCAGCTTTCAGAGTCTAGAGCTCACAAAATATTAAGAATAAGTATTTCTTTCTCTCATTCCATTAAACCTAATTTAGTTACAGTTTTGATCTATCGGATATGTACCTAATGTGAAATATCTAAGTAGAACTTTTAAGTATGTATTTCTTACTAAGATACTGCTTACAGGACTTGAATATCTGGAGGAATATTTTATAAATATACAGCTACGAGTCATTTTGTATTACCTATTCCTTAATGTCGGCTAAATCGTTTTTAAACATTATTTATTGATCGCATAAATTTTATTTTATCGGAATCAGCCATCGCGGTCTTATATGGGTCTCGTGATAAACGAAATGTAATTTTTAATTACAGTCATTTTCGATTTGGACGAATGCTACCTTGATTTTGATCTATATGAAACAAGTCATGCATTAAATCGCAATTAGCTGATTAAATATAAAACTAAAAAAACAAAGTTTAAGAAACAAATTAAAAATATTGCTGGAATTTTTAAGGCATATATATCACTGGTACTATATAAATGGGAGAATTGGTTTGTATGTTATTTTAACACTTAAAAACTACTAGAAGGATTTAGAGAAAATTTCGTACATAAAATTATTATTATAATAATCTTCGTATCTAAAAAATTGAATAGTGTGGCCCTTGGGATATGTCTAACGCAAGTGAAACAGCAGGCTACAGTCAGTTACTTCAAATTTATAATGTTACTATCATTTTAAACTTTAATTTCATAGCAGTGAAATGAAATGATTTATTCGAAATATAAATGTAAAAGGTACATTTTAAACGTCATCAATCAAATCTACCACCGGTACAAAACTAGTCCTGTCCTGTGAAGGACCGGAGCAACAAACTCAGCGTGAGACCCGCTGAGTTTGTTTCGCCGGTTCACTGACACTGCAGTTCACCTCATCACTGACATTCATAATGTCTCTGTCATTGACACTAGAACTTAACATCATTGAGGTATTACATGTGAGGCAAAAATGTCTTGCTAAAATGGAGACTTAATTGTTTCATCTTCATCATCACCATTACTAGCCCCTATCGGCCCACTGCTGGACACAGGCCTCTCGATGAACGCCAACACAACCGATCTCCTGCTACTCGCATCCATCCCGGACCGGCTACTGCACGCAGATCGTCTTCCCACCTGGTGACGGTCGACCAAGAACCTCCACTCCAGAAAGTTACTGGCCATCTGTTCTTCTGAGTGTATG
>JAFELO010002886.1:221865-235066 GCA_017140195.1 Eumaeus atala
GATTTATAAATTTAACATTTACCAAGTAATCATTTCCCAACGCATAATTATTTAATATAAGAAGTTATGAAGCTAATGAGGGGCTATTATTGTGCGTACGGCTGGCGTAAGTAGTTTGAAACGATAAAATATGCTAAGCCTATGACGAGCAATACTTCTGGATTCTACGTCGTGTGCGAAATAAGCGCCTTCCTCGCTTGACACACAAAGTCACCGGACCTTAGTCAACACTTGTGTGAAGATCATTCACAACGATAATGATGTCGGCCTAGCCGAGTTACAGCGGACATGTCCATAGGGACTAGCCACCTGCGCAGGACATATTATAGAGTGTGCGCGCAGTGTGTGCGCAGACACACACTCCCTCTTGCCTCATTCTACTATGGCAATCCGACAAGACCGGAGAGAAATCAGGCGCACGACCGACGGATTGACGTGCCCTCCAAGGCACGGGGGTGTAACACCGCCAACTTCCTAACTTGCAACACTAAATAGAAATTGAAAAATCCCAAGACCGCCTTGAGACCAGACCCGAGAGTCGCACACAGGACCTCACGGCCTTGGTTCAATGCGGCTGCCACTGCACCCCGAGGCAGACAAACTATTTACAATAACTAACTACTATATTTTATAATTTATTGTAAGTACCCATATAGTTGCGGAATGCAGAACTGTTGTGAATCTACTGCAAGTGTATCTATAGGTTTACTTGTGATAAGCCCTAGTGATTACACGAACAATAAAATTTTATAAATTTTATAATGTAGGGGGACAAAATTCAATGGAAGCCTTTTCACGACTACCCACGCCCATGAATATCCGCATAGTTACTATGACGATGCTTTCCTTTCCTCATCCCCTCGAATGGGCCACCGGCTACTCACAGATCACACGACACACAAGGTGCCACTTTACGCCGGTATAGAGCGAGAGGTACCTCCTCGGTCGAGCCCGCCCAATTCCGATGTAATGCAGCATACCTATTACTCTGTTTCTCACAAATTCATTAGATCCGTGCTTTGTAGGGGGATGTGGTTTAAGTTAACTTTTTTCTTATCCGTTGATTGGTATAGTTAGGGCTAGTTTCACCTGTGAAATGTAACCTGTTACTTACTATTAAAAAGACCAGAAGATTTCGACACTTAAATCTCAACTACCAAATAAATGATTTTATTTATTATTGACTTCTAACCCGTGAAACCAAAGTATTGTTTATGTGCCAGTAAAGTTGATGACACGGTTTTACCGCGGAGACCGAGACACTAATCTAATTAGAACCTGTGAAACTGGCCCTTAAACTGGCAAATCATTTGCATGTGATAGGTGCGTAATGACTCTGGGCGATCACTTACCATCACATCTGAATCTATTGTCTCCTAAAGTGTAAAAATTAAAATATAAATCTTTATGAGCTAATATAAAAATAATATCACATCGTGATCACACCTACACATTCATATGCAAACATGCGCAGTATTGTTAGAATGATATTACCAAGCTATCGACCTGACAGCCTTGAGGTTTCCACAGGTTGTGAATAATATCGGCTGCATTAACCTGCTTTGAGACGGTGTAGGGATAATGTTGCACATTGTGTGTGATTGGAGTTTTACGTGCCGAATGCCACTGTCAAAGGTCCTACTTCCGTATCTTAACGCTCGTTTTTATTACAATAATAGTTGCGCCCCGCGTTATAACTCGCGTAAAATCTATGTAAAGAAAACATTTTTTTTTTTCGGGTAAAAGCTATATCTGGGTCCGTTTTCATACAAATGCGTTCAATAATGTTTTCGTAAAAAAATGTCAAACATACATACTCTCGCACGTATAACATGTCTTAACATATGAAGTTGGCGTTTTATATGGAAGGAAAATAAATTCGAATATTTTTTAATATAATATATTTAATTAATCAATGAATGAACCATTGTTTTCTGTGCACTTTTGCCATCTCATAGGTTTACTAACTAAACCAGTCGGACGGGAATCAATAAAATCTTTGAAGGCGATTTGGACTGCCCCATCGGAATTCAATTTTTCCCTTGCAGACATTTATCCAAATTTCGAAAAAAATGGTACTAATATGTTGGAGCAAGATGGGGGGTTACGGTGGATGTCTTAGACTTTCCAATCGAAGCTCTTCTAATTTGGTAGCCGTCTGAAGTGCAGTGTATGGTCTAGCGTTGCCGTGAAGTAGCAGTTGAATGGAGCGATTGACCAGCCTACGTTGTTTAGTCGCTAGTTTTTCCATCATGGTTTGCAATTGCCGACAATAAACATCAGCCGTAATAGTCTGGCCAGATTTGAGGAAACTGTAATGAACAATACCGGCACTAGTCCACCAAACGGTTACAAGTAACCCTTTGGGGGTTAATTTTCGCTTCGGACAGGACTTGGCTTGCTGACCAGGATCCAACCATTGTGCTAGCGCTTCCGATTATCGTAAAGAATCCACTTTTCATCGCAGGTTCGGTTTAAAATACAGGAATTATTGTGCCGGATTAGTAACATAATGCATCAGTCGACGCGCGTTTGCCGGTTTGTTTCAGTCAACACCTTACAAGCTTTTTAATCTTCCCAATTTGCTTCAAGTGAATTAAAACAGTTTTATCACTAACATCGCAGCCTGTAGCTAACTCGGACGTGGTTTGCGATAGATCCGTTTCCACAATAGCATTCAACTCTTCATTGTCAACTTAGGTCTCAGGCCGTCCACGGAGCTTGTTCTGCAGATCTAAATTTCCAGAACGAAAACTTTGCAACCAAAAACGAACAGTGTTCTCTTTTGTAACACGGCCGCCCTACACATTATTCACCCTTTGAGTCGCTTCCGCAGCAGTAGTGCCACGGCTGAACTCGGAAATAATGCGATATTTTAAGTTTTCCCTTTTGTGAAATGAGTGACGCATGCAGAAAAAAAACAGAAGAAAAAAAACAAATGAATGACGGTCATTGAAGCATAAATACATGACTATATAGCTGTACAAATTTGAATTTGGAATTCCTTACGAAAGAGGAGAAATTTGTGATAAAATGGACAGTACGAAAAACGCCAATTTCATATGCAAGGACCTAATATTAGTGACATCAGATACCCATTATAGGAAGAAAGGAATTAGCGTATATCTGTAGCTAACTAGAAAAAGTAAACAACCGGTTCCCATACATTTTCGTTGAGATGCAATCTAAATGTGTGACAACTGCTCTTTTTTACTTTCATCCTATTGCTGGCCACTGCAAAAAATGCAGTCGTATCGATTACTTTCACAATTGAACGCTTAAAATAATTTATAATACTTTCTCTTTGTTAGGAATCGTCTGTTAGACATAATGTATGGCTTGTATTGACTTCAGAAGCATAGTATCATCACGTAAACAAGCACACGGTGTGACGGGCTCCTTAATTACCTACTTTTTTAGCTAAGGCTAAATTTGCATCTTTTGTAAAGCGTTCAAAGAGCTTTCCGTTTATTTCCTGTGGGCTGTTTTTCACCAATTATTGGTCACGCAGGTCTGATGTCATTTAACCTCTTCAACGGTATCTGGGCCGTCCGACCGGCCTTAAACGAGTTCATTTCAGTTTCTTCTCTTTCACTTTTAAGACTTTCGTACATAAGATAGGATAAGGTCGATATATTCCCCGGCTACGTGTAAGGTGTAGCTGGCATGTACACACAGTCATCGCATCCCAGGTCGCTCTTCAACAGTCAATCATCGATGCTGATGAATATTAATGATAGCCATTGTGCTGCTCACGTCTATTGTTGTTAAATTGTAACTGAAACACGCCGGCTACGGCACGCGTGTGGCGCGCCACGAGTCGTCAGGGAATGCCAAGGACGATTTATTTGGGCACAAGTTCATCATGTAATAACACCTAACAGCTTTGCTCGCTGTTTCGCTCGCGTAATATGTCACACAGAAAACCAATATTTATGAAAAAATGTTTGTTTTTTCAGATCATAGTTTACATGTGTGCCAAATTTCATCCAACATTTACAGTCACACATCCACACTTCTATACTCACAATGTTCCTGTTTATAACATTGGTACAGATCGTATCAATATTACAAACAGTTTCGTTAGAGCGAGGAGTTGAATCCCGCCTTATTGAGCACCGACGTTCTGAAAAATAGCCCCCATGCAAAACTTAAACTACCTAGTGCTTGTAATTTCGTAGATATCATGATACCTGTCGCTTTTTTGAAGATAGTTTCGTGGATGTAGGTGGCGTCATCATAAGACCAAGAAAAGTCTTGTTTTTTTTTTAAATTTTTTTCGCATATATTCTGTGAGTACGGGCTTCAAACACAAAAACGGAATGCTGTTGAGTTTGCCGCAACATATCAACCTTTACGGGATATTATCGCATGACGGATGAAAGGTCACCGTATAGATATGTTAATTTATCGACTACGCTTAGTCGCACGCTCTTGAACTGCTCAAAGAAAATGTGTATATCTATTACCGGTAGTAGAAATTAGCTGTGCAATATTGTCTATCTGTCTATGAAATTAACTACGAAATATTGTCTATCTCTCTTTGAAATCAACAAAGAGTCGGAGTCTTAGCAACCGGCGTGTTCCTATGAAGGGAGATATGAAGGTGGAGGAGGCAAGGCAGATATGTAAGGATCGTGACATGTGGCGCTCCTTTCTCCGCCTGCCCCGTTAGGGAACTGACGCAATGATGTGTTGTTGTTGTTGTTGTTGTTGAAATCAACAACGAAATGTGTGTCTATCTATCTTTGAAATTAGAATTTTTCTAATTTAGGATAGGTTCTTACCTACATCTGTTTAAAAACGTGCTAGCCTAGTGTTTGACTTTCATGTATTTAAAAACTGTTTGATCAATATTATAGAACTAGGAAAACACCGCTGTTTCACCTGCGTAGTGTCGGTCATATAAGTAGTAGCGTAGGGATGTATAGCCTACAGTCTTCCTCGATAAGTGTATTATTGAGCACAAAGTTTATGTCAATTCGGACCAGTGGTTCCCTTTTTTTTGTTGACGCGGGGAAACGGATTTACGCGCCTTTACCAGCCCTGGGTGGGATCCAGTGGTGTATGAGACTCGCGGCACATGATAGTGTCGAATACCCACAAAAATCACCGCGAGTGCCATCAGTGCCGCCCTTGGTGATGTGCCCCGGAACAACAATCTTCAGGGCACTTCGACGGTTAGTCAGCCCCCTAACGGACCAACTCCACCTCCGCAGATGCATTTGCCCAGAACTACAGGACAACCCCACCGACTTTGGGACAGAGCAATGGGGTGAGATTCCCATCCTCGCCCACTGCCCCGTGCGCAAAAGCGCCACCTCCTGTTGTCTTAGGTCTTCTTATAAGAGGGGTACCGAGAGCGATTCCTCCTCCTGATATTTAAGCCCCCTCCTCTTATAAGAGGGGTGCAAAGACCCCTTCGGTTCAAGTGGCTTCGCCTGGGTTTACCCCAAGCTACTAAGCCCTACCGCCAGGACAAGGCTTGAACCATGGTGGGGGCCCAGTAGTTCCTGACATTAGCGCGTTCAAACATACAAACAACTCTTCAGCTTTATATTGATGTTGATAATACCATCTAATGCACCTAAAATATTTGATTTAGGTTAGGTTTGGTAATATGATTAACCACAAGAGAATGCCAACATTTCGCCAAACGGATGTAAGAAGGAAACTTATTTATATTTTTTAAAGTACATATTTATAAAACGTAAAATTACTTAGGTAATATAATGTATTATGTAGAAATCACATCTCTTTAATTGAATTGCTACTTCCTACTATTTGAGTTGTCTATAAAACAAAAGAAATATTAAGTTTTCAATTAAAATCAAAAAAATATTTTTTTTCATTTACGTATGACTACGCAAAAGAACTTTTCGGTTCGCCATACAGTGGATCTTAAATCATTATATATTATATTAGTATTAAATAATTGTCGAACTTCAGGGGTAGAATCATGATCATGGGAATCATAACTATAATATTTTGATATCGGATCACGTGAGATGTAATGAAAGAGATCTACAACACGAGGTCGTTGTAACAACATGCATCCGCAACACATAACTATAATATTTTAATATCGGATCACGTGAGATGTAATGAAAGAGATCTACACCACGAGGTCGTTGTAACAACATGCATCCGCAACACATAACTATAATATTTTAATATCGGATCACGTGAGATGTAATGAAAGAGATCCACAACACGAGGTCGTTGTAACAACATGCATCCGCAACACATAACTATGATATTTTAATATCGGATCACGTGAGATGTAATGAAAGAGATCTACAACACGAGGTCGTTGTAACAACATGCATCCGCAACACATTCTACTTTCGCCGATCTTCCCCCTGCGCCTCTCACGTCCGTCAAAGCCTTTATCCGATTTCACTGAACTCGCTGTTAGCATAGCAAGCGCTAACGCTACATATCCGAAGTATTATAAGTCATTTAATAGAATAAGCGCCAGTTTCACAGCATACTATGTGTAATAGTGTTAGCTAGTTAGTCAATACTTAACTCCTAACTACCACATAAATCATCATCATAATCACCATTATCAGCCCTTACCGGTCCACTGCTGGACGTAGGCCTCTTACAATGAACGCCAAGATGGCCGACCTCCTGGTACTCGTATCCATCCCGGAACAACTACTGCACGGAGATCGTCTTCCCACCTGGTGAAGAACGGTCGCCCAAAACTTGCAGCTATGTTGTCGCGTTTCGTGCGGTTTCTGAGCAGCGAGTGGTCCCCCCGGTAATGATTGCTCCACGAGCTCTTCCAGCCCCCGTGATAATGCAAGGCCAAATTTTGCTGCCGCGCGTGATCTACCCCCTCGTCAAGGAGGGAGGGCGAGAGGATCCAGTCCCCTCGGCTAAGACAATAATAGTTTTACAATAGCTAATCTTAAATAACTACGGGGACGCATCCTTTCCATCAGCGGGAAAGGGTCTGTCCCCCTATCGACTACAATCTCATCTGGAACGCCGCCCAACGGCTTGTAGTAACCGATGGAGCTGCATTGGACACTTCCATCAGCATAGAGCAGTAAAAAACAGCATATCTTACAATAATTTCAATTGACAAAGTGTTTTAGACTACTGATACATAATTCTATAAAGAATATATAAGATATATATTTTTTATAGAATAGGGGGGCAAAAGAGCAATTGGAGCCTTTTTACGGCTACCGACGCCCATGAACATCTACAGATTTACGATGCCGATGCCTTGCCCTTCTTCCTCCTTTCCTGTTCCTCCCCCCCCCCACCCGAATGGGCCACCGCCTACTCACAAACCGCACGGAACGCGACACTGAATATGTCACTTTACAGCGGTATTATGGGAGCGAGAGATACCCCCGAGTCGAGATCTGGATACTGGGCAGCAGGGTTCGAGGGAGTCGACCGTATAGACATTTATGGTAAAAAGCCTGTTCCTAGCAGTGAATGATGATAATGAAATACATATTATGATAGTGGGTCGAATAATCTCAGGTAATACTGTATTTTTATGTATTCCGGCTAAACAGTGTAGCGTTTAGCCGGACCGGTCCACTTGTATCCACGGGATGTCACCAGCATCCAAATTGTCAGAGTCGTTGCTTTGGTTTGTTAAATTAGAATAGAATCGGTCACCTACTTTACATTGACTTTTTCGATGGTTTTCATTCGATTGTTGAAATCTAAATCTAAAATAATTATTTGAGATTTTTTTCAGTAATCCAGGCTAACGATTTCATTCTAATTTAATAAACCAAATCAACGTTTCTGACCGTCAAACAATGAAAAAATATAAACTAAAAAGTATTAATAGTAAATGTTTTGTCGGTCAGCTAAGAATTAAATTTACATCATCACCATCATCATTATCAGCCCCTATCGGTCCACTGCTGGACATGAGGCTCTCGCAATGAACGCCAAGACGACCGAATTTACATAATAGCATACATTAATTTCATTAATTCATGTCTTTTCATGTTGCACTGTTATATGTGTTAATATGAAGATAACCATAACGGAGCACCACAAGGATGACGGCAACGTAGGAATCTGTATTGAATGAAAATATTGTCAGTTGAAATTAATCGTATTTATAACATTTTTTCTTTTGCCTGTTTTTTCTGCTCTGGTCCAGAGTAGTCAAAGACAAATACCGCGAATAATACAATAAATTATATAAAATATTAATTGTTAAAATTAAATTATAATACACTAAGGATCCATCCCGGCTTCGCCCGCGAATAACAGGGGCTGAATTATTATCTTACCAAATTATACACTAAATCCTTCCTCGGGAATCGCTCTGTCCATGAGTGACAATCCCTTCAATAGGTTTAGGACAAGGTATCCCATAGAGATAGCCAGTTTAGTATTATAAGTAAAAGGAACTTGTACAGATAGTGTCATTGCAACAAATATCATGGGCAGTTGTATACTAAATAAACTGTCGACTTAGACTTATTGATTTAGTTGAGTATCACAAATGTAAACATTTACCTAATGCAATATTGTCTTTACATACGGTGTATTGTTATGTGACAATGTCTTATGTCTGAAAGTACTCTACGATTATATTAAACTTTTGTATAGATTGAAGTGAAGCTAATTAATTTCATCGGTATTAAAAACTATTCTTACATTGTCTTGTTTTAAAATTGAGGCCAATTGGAGGCGTCTTGTGGGCTTTGCTCGTGGGTTATCATTTACCAATGTCATTATAATTATGGGTGACAAACTGAACAAAACAAAATGTCGACCATTTATTCACATGGTGTGATGATATTGAAACTCCCGTGAACAATCATAATCATTCGAGATTGATTACGTAGGGACTTGTCTGTTTGTTTATACGTTTTGTGTACCTACGAACAGAACAGAACCTTATGTAGACTAGCGATGTGCAGAAAATAGGGACTGGTATATTTTTAGGGGACATTGATTGATGAATGCATAAGTTAACCTCCCCGGGGTGTTCTGTCACTCATAGATCCGGGACACTACTGCGCTACGGCTACAGTACTCCAACACGAAGTGATTTTAACTTTTAAGTCACCCTCCGTATTTTTTTAGACTCCTCTATGCTTATGGAAGTGTTCATCAGTTACTAAAAGATACGTCTGGCGACAGTCTATATGAGATTGTGGTCGATAGGGGGATAGACCGCCCCCCTCTTTTTCCGCAGATGGGAAGGTTGCACCCCGATAGTAACTTAGGATTGGCTAACTTTTACTTACTCTAGCCAATCTTAAATACACACTTCATCCGTTTCTGCACTGTAATGTGTTCTCAATAGAGATGGCCGGTTTAACCGGAATTCGGACCAAATTACTTTCCATTACTACCTGGGGTGCTATGATTGGACTCGGTTTGTTTGCTGCCAGTAATGTTTATGACAAAATTGTTTGAAAGCACGAAGGTTTCCCACGTTGTACACGTGTCATCATACTAAATTGCACCCGTAATACTTCGGATGTTAAGCATTACATTCCGCTCATCTAACCAACGACAACACTCCCAAGGAATATTTGACTGACAAGATAGCGGTTACGCACGCTATAGTTCATTTATCAATAGATTGCCACACAGAGAGCCATATCCGGCGCGTGTCAGAACATATCCGAATATGTTGCGCTGTTACCGTTCGCGTGTGGTGCAACTCACAAGCGCAGGTCGAGCGTGGAAGTTATAGAGCCCGGCGGCACTGGTAGGGACGTTTGCGAATATTTTCAATATCATACATATAACCTAACAACTAATAGGCAGCAGCGCAGACCGCTTCAAGCATCACTCCTTGCACGTTTTTAAAATACATATCTATCTATATTTAATTTTAAAGCGAATCATTTTTATCGTTTGCCTGCCTATGAATAACTAATATTATACAGAGGAAATATTCGAACGTTTGTTTGTTTGCATTGTATAGACTCCAAATCTATTGGACTGATTTGAAAAATTCTACTATTAGAATCCTATATGTTTTGTAAAATGTTATATAGACTGTGGCTAAATTTCGATAATGTTTTTTGAACTTTGTTTGGTTGTGAAAAAATAAATCCTTATTTCGCTGCAGAAATCATTGACAACTAGCTGCCCTGACAGACGTTGTTCTGCCATAAATTTAAATCCATAATATTGAATCATCATTAGCACGAATTTATAATTTTTGTAAATCAATGAATGCAATACTTCGTAAAATATCCGTGCGAAACCGCGGCGGACTGCTGCGGAGTAGCCACGTTAAAATGTTTTTTTCCATATGTGAAAAATATCTAAACATTTATAAGGGTTTTATCAATAATAGGATATCTTAGTCCCATCGTACCTTATAAAAACATAAAAATATGTTTTATATATATATTTTAAAAATGTGTGACAGAGAGCCGCAGATTACATATTTCTATTAAATTACATTACCTCATCGTCATTTCCATCTTTGGATTAGATAAGATGGTATGTAATAGTGCAGAGGATTTAAACGAAATTCTCTAATCAGGGGCGGAAGTCTTCCTTTCGCTTTTGTTCGTGACACGATCCAAAGATTTATAATTATACTGTTATTTGTCGTTTACACATTAATGGTAATCGTGGTTAAATATAGGAGTTTCACTTACTAACTAAACGGTGCTACTGGGGATGTACCAAACGTAAGTAAAAGGTTTGCGCAACTTGCTTAGTAGAGTCATGTAACATTAGCGATATAATTGTTTGGCGGTGTCGACTGAGGGCTGTGCTTTACGATCAGGGGACTTGGCTATCTTATATGCTCGTCCGCATTTAAAATAATTATATCTACAATTATATTTATTCATCCAAAGATTCAGTATTCAGTTATTTCGACTGTTATATGTACCTAAGTATGTCCCCACCACGGTTAAAGCCTTGTCGTGGCGGTGGGGCTTAATAGCATGGGGTGAAACCAGGTGAAGCCAATTGAACCGAGGGGGATCTTTACACCCCTCTTATGAGAAGGGGGGCTTAAAGAGCAGGAGGAGGAATCGCTCCAGGTACCCCTCTTGTAAGAAGAGGGGACCTAAGAGCAACAGGAGGTTGCGCTTTTGCGCACGGGGCAAGGGGCGAGGATGGGAACCTCACCCCATTGAAATGTCCCAAAGTTGCCGGGGTTGTGCTGTAGTGCTGGGCAATCCCATCTGTGGAGGTGGAGTTGGTCCCGTATGGGGCTGACTACCCGTCGAGGTGCCCTGATGATTGTTGTTCCGGGACACCTCACCAAGGGCGGCACTGATGGTACTCGCGGTGGTATTTCTGGGTATTCGGTACTATCATCTGCCTCGAGTCCCACACACCACTGGACCCCACCCAGGGTCGGTGAAGGTGCGTAAATGCGTTTCCCCGCGCTAACAAAAACAAAGGAATCTAAATATGTGAAATGTCTTTTAGTACGTATCAGTCCGCTTGTGACTTGGGACGCATAGGGATTGTAGGCGCCCTTGATCGGACGGTGACCGCACGCATGGTAACACATGTGCACATTAGCGATAGAGCCCATGTGCACAACACACACTGGCACACGCACGCACGCACACGATATTTGGAGATGAATTTCCCACGAAGTGAATTTCCTGTCTGTATTTTTTTTTAAACTGTATGCATAGTAGTTATAAACATTTTTTGTTACAATTCGTGTTTTCAGCCATCGTGGTGCTGTTAATTAAGCAAATAAAACACTTACAATCCATGTAATAATACATAATTATGAACTGTTAAGTTAAAACGATTTGGCACAGTTTATAGAACTGAAGAATGTATTCCGCGCACGTAATTGAATAATAACTTGAGTCAGTGATTAATAGATTACTAGCAGCGCCCCGCGGTTTTACCCACGTAAGTAAAGTAATGTGTACTACATTACTTTACATTCTCTTTACTCTACATTAGGGGTATTACATTACTCTACATTATGAAAAATAGATAGTAGCGGATTCTCAGACCTACTGAATAAATATATAAAATTTGATTGAAAACAGTAGAGCGTTTTCGGAGGAGTAAGGTAACTAACATTGTGACACGAGAATTTTATGTATAAGATAAGAAATAACTAGATTGCGTTATGATCGCTTAGGTATATACACATAAGAAATTTCAAAAATTAAACCACGATCGACGGATTAACAGGTGAAAATGCATAAAAAATTTACATAAACAAACAAAAAAATGTAAAGACTAACTTCCTTCTTTCAAGATTCAAGTAATCTATTTTCTTACTTAGCCTTACTTGCTTACGTAAGCTGCTACAAGGTTTCAAACTTTTAGCTAGTGTCTAAAAAAGACAATAAGTTTGACTTCATTAGTGTCGCGCTGCTGTGAATGCAGTGTTTTAGTCTCGAATTATTTATCGTTGGGTCTCTTTCTATCCAGAGAAGCAAACGACGAATCATAGCCTTTTGATAACAACCGATGCCCATAGAAATTTGAATAATTTCCTGCAAATGCGCTGCCCTATTTCTGTGCTTAAGACCCATATGAGATATTATACTATCATAATTTAATTTTTGGGCACTCGCTCGTCCCATTCTTGAAAAACTGGCAGAGGGCCACCTCTGATAGTAATTGTGTTGGGACTGAAACGCCCATGCATACCGATTTTGAATATCAACTAGGCCAAGGAAATTAGTCATAATTCATGATAAAGTAGGTGCGGTATCCAACATGACTTTCGTTTTTGCACAGATATAAATCATGTTCAATCATTGTTGGATCATTATTGGCTGTTAATTAAAATAGATTTCGCAACGCCACGCTTAAGTGGCTAGGATTTTAGAATCCATTAATCTCTTTCATGCCAGTCTGCCGGGTCATTAGCTCGCCGTGTACCACTGTGACAGACCGATAATGTAAATGGTACGTTACAAAAGATTTGCCTCTTCAATCGGCATATCTTTAATTATTTACTCCTCAATCGTAACTAATACTGAAGCTAGAAATATCGTTTTCGTTCGTTATTTCATTATTAACGAGCAGTTATGATGTTACAGAAGCTTCAAAATCAGCTTTTCATAATGCTGACTTTGGATTAGATAAGATTGTCTGTAATATAATACGATGATAAGCTATTTTTTTCCGCTGCTACACTGCAGCTGTTTCACTTCGGCGCCTGTCAGCTTTAGAGACGCTTGATAATGTGCCATGCAGCTGTGTGCTGTACTACCATCGATAGTGTGTCAGTTTA
>JAFELO010002888.1:0-18175 GCA_017140195.1 Eumaeus atala
TGAGCGCTTTGGCTACAGATCTTTTCAGATCTGCGCGGGCCAACGCTACAGTAATGGCCGATGGGTACGGTACATCCCCGACGGCGGCGATTGAGAGAGTCATAGTTACTCCCGCCATTTCCCCCGAGCTTACTTCAATTTCTTCACGTTAACATTCAGAGCAGAGAGGCAGAAATCTCAATGCGTTGATACCCTAATTAAGTGACGAGGCATTTATTTGGTTATTATAACCCAGCGACACACATGCATTCGTCTAGTGACGTCCCCTTTTCTAAGGGATGTAATTGTTATGGACGAGCCAGAAATTCCTTGCGTCCCCAATCTCTTTCGTCATTCTGCGTTGTGTAGATTAACATCCCAAAGGCGACACTAAGAATTGAAAGAATCAACGGGGAACCCGGCTAGTGCCGCCGCTACGCTCCGCAGCGGCCTTGTCCACAGTACCTCTACCAACGACGAGCGCATCTCCTCACACGACTGTCGTCATCTGATTGAACTGGGACCAGACCGTGTGTGACCCTCGCAACACCAACTCTTGTATTTGATCTAAAAAGGAAGCTCCTACCCCTAGGAGCGACTTCAGATCCTTTACTGTAGAACGAATCCATACGCCTCGCCAGGTGGCCTCGATTCACGAAATCGTTAGCTCCATTCTTTCGGCCACCATCCCGGCTAACTTATTGTCCCCGCCGTATTTACGACGTATGGTCCAATGAGCTTCGTCAAGGGGTCGCTGACCTGACACTACTTGCGCGTCCGCGATCACCCCTACGTCTCCTTTACGACGCGAACGACGATGTCGGGCTTACGAAGCCCCGATGAGGTTCTTTATTGGATGGAGCCCAACTCCACTTACCACCCCTTTCGAGTCAGCCCTTGTGAAAGGACTTTGACAACGAGGTCATGATGTTCAATCCGGCCGCCGTGTGTTCTGCGACACTGTTGAATGTAGTAAGCGGAGTTTCCTTAAACGTGCACCCGGCGCGACAAGCAAGCTCCCTCCCTCCACTATTCCTACGCCCTCTCGACGACCGTACTCTCCACAGGAGTAAGTCTATGTGCGTGAGCACGAACTGCACGTAGTTAAGGCCGGTGTACCGTCCGCTTCGCTCCCGCAACCATTTTGGGGATGCGCCGGGTGGCTAGATTCGCGTAGATCAAATCGATCTGTTGACGAGTACAAGCTCTCCCGCCAATGACTCGTTGCTGTGACTTGGTCACTTGAGGCAGCATTATTGAACATTTCCATAACCTTTCTTGCCCAGACCAGCTTCTTACGGATCCTATTGGATCTGGCGGTGGCTCTAGCTACACCCCGGTGGAAGTCCTCCAGTCCCGAATATCTGCTGAGGATGAGATCCGGAAGCGAAGTTCCCAACGAGTATACCGACACGCAGTCGTCCTTGATGCTGGTGTGGAAGGAGGCTGTGGGAACGTCTTTTGGAGGTAGCTAATAATTCGTCACCACACCCCGGATCTGTACGTCGTGCATTCTTAACCAGTCATCGGAGATTTTACCTAGCACGCAACCGCGCAGAAATCTCGGAATGAGGTGCCCTCTTACGATATGCAACCTCTGCTCAGGTTTGAGGGGAGCTTTTATGGTGTTATTCAAGGCTATTGTGATGTTATGCTCTAGCGTAACGCACCCGGAGGCGAAGAAATAGACTCAAAATAGCGCCATCTTCCCACGCAAGTCGCCTGCCGGAGATTTCGCCCCGCCATCGCAAAGAATTTCTCAGTCAGATAGTGTAGCTTCTGGCGATGGCCGTCTGGTACCAATAAGAGTATGGAACTCTTCTCTTTGTTCATGCGCAGACTTCGCACTGTGCCACGCTTTCAATGATAACCTGCATTCCCTCCTCTGATCCTATAATCAGAAATAGGCCAGGGCTGAGACGGGTTTACGCTCCAACCTATACTCGACGTGTGGCATAGGTGCTAGTATGCTGTCCATATCAATACTAAACAGTACGGGTGACAGCGGATCTCCCTGGCGAACACCTTTTCCCACCTTTACAGGGTTGCTCGCCTTCCCATTCACGGCCAGGATCGTGCTCGCCGATTGATACAAACGCGATACGTAATTGATTAATGACTTGGGCAGTCCTCTCGCCCCCAGACCAAAACCTGCCCAACCAAGCATAACGTCCGGTTGACAGTATACGTCCGCAGACGTCATCGGTAAGTTTAAAGTCCTGCGCCCAGACTCCTGTAGGAGGTCTGGTGGACTATTCTCTTTATTTAATCTGAACATTGCAAGAAACTAAAACTGTCGAGAGCGGGAAGCAATCCCACCCCCAACCTTTTGCCTTCGGTTGTGCTAGGCCCCAAAAACTATAAACAATAGGATCAGCCGGCAAGCTGACCTTATGGGACTGATCCTCCGGTGGAAGCAGATGATCCACTTCAACTCTACCTGCTGGATTGGAACACGGCACTCCTCCGGACTTCCCACTTTCAGGTGCTCATCCTAGGTGAGGGTGGAGACCCCGGTCACCGTTTTCACAGTCCGCCAGACCCTATATACCCCGCCTCCACATTCCCGATAGAGGGTTATGTCATTACTGTGAGCGCTTTGGACGCGGACCTTTTCAAGTCTGTGCGGGCCAGCGCTGCAGTAACTGCCGATTTGTACGCCACAACCCCGACGGCTAAGAGAGTCGTAGTTACTCCCCCCCCCCCCCCATTTACCCGCGCTTGCTTGAATTTACGGCTGGGAAGGCCAGAACGCGGTTCCGGATTCCGCCCGCACGCCCCGAGAGACATACGAGCATCGACCAGGCCCGGCACTGGCCGCATCCGCTTCCCGTCCAAACCCAACACGCCCCGGCCCACAGAGCCAGTCCTTATTCCAAAGTTACGGGTACAATTTCTCTGTTAGGTTCTCCTTCGGTTCAAAATACTCGATAAATTTTGCTTGACCAATTTGAGTGTTACATAGCTCAAACCTATTTTAATGGAATAAAAAAATACCAACCTTGTTCGCCGATTATCTTTCATTCATTGAATCATTGGTCATCATTGATAACATCCATTTTTATTTAAATTTTCAGGATTGTTATTTAATATATTTTTGATAATTTCTGTTTGAATAGAATCGCGAGATGAGGTGCCATCGTATACTCCCAACCCATACCGAGGTTTGAGAGGTGCCTTTGTGGTATTGTTAAACGTTAACGTGTAGACCCAGCTTCTCGCTGCACTGCGTTCTGCCACCTCGGACATCTTTCATCCCCACACGGGTTCTCGAAATCAGGACCAGATCGTCGTTGTGAGCTCGGGCGGAGAACCCTTTAACATATTAGCACGTTAAACAACAGCATCTTTTCCTTCTTTTACAATATGATTTGGCCGTGTTTCATTATAATATTACTGTGTGTCATTAGTAACTAAGAACATCTTGCGATTGGATATGGTCTGGTTGGCCAATCTTTGCTCGCAATTTCATGGATTGGACTCGATTTACTATCCGTATATTCCTTACCGCTATGACCAGTGGTACCACATTTCCCAGAGGTCGGTTTCTCGGCCTTGGAGCTAAATACGGATTGTCCGTATAGTTGCCATCGTCTGTAAGAAGCTACTGTGATAAAATTCTCAATTACATTTACACCACAGCTGATGTAGACCCTTGCCTTTACTAGGAATAGGGGACATTCAAAGGAGGGGGCCGTAGGAAAACAAAAAGGTGACTTAGATCATCTTGGATAATGCAGAGCCACTGTGACCTTATATAGCCTTGGGTTTCCCTCGACATTATATAGGACATCCAGCCTTTGGGCTTGTTAACCCTTTACTAGGTTGGAATTGTTTCTTCCGACTCTTCACCAATTGTGCTGGCTTAAATTAGTACTCCAGCTCCTGCTGTCTTCTTCACCCGAAATATTTAAATTTGTAGATTGTGACAGAGGCTATTTTTCCTATGCTCGCTCGGTATATTCGGCCGTTTTTAGAACTGTCTGCTCTCCTACTGGGTATACCATGACAATCGACGTCGAGGTCATCATGATCTTCTCGGCGAACGTGACTGGCACGGCGGATGTGGCAGCTTTTACTGCGAATGCTACTGCAACCATCTTAGCGTCTTCGTGCGATTTGTGTTCTCATACCTCTTCGCGTTTTGGCCTTCTTTTGGCTCCTATAGAGCATGCAAGATTAAAGCTCTCAACATTTTCGTTTCAACAGCTGTCTCAAAATAATAACTTTTCTTTTGTTTCTATGGCCTACGATATGTTTAAACTGCTGATAATAGTGAGACAAAGCTAAAGAAGTATCCAAGAAGACTAACCATCAGTGAAAGTATAAGAGTTTCTTCGATTAATCGGCTCTTTAAGGTACAAAATTCGGTTATTTTTTATTACACGGCATACACACAATTGGAAACTTTTGAAACCGGACAATCACCTCTAATTCACCAAAAACATCCAAAAAAACCGAAAAATAAACTGATTTCTACCTCAGATAAGAGCTGTCCTAATATGTCAAACATCCAAACTACCGAGTGACAAGCTGTCAAACAACATTTATCAACATAACGATTTGCCATGTCTATGATGCCACTTGTATAAATTATTGATGTTATTACAAAATGAAGATTGTATTAAATTTTATGCAATTAAATTATCTTAATCACGATTTTATTAAATACTATCTATGTATAACGAAACATAATTATTAAATGATGTACACGACAACGTTGAAACTGATAGACGAGTATATGTCAAGCTCAGTTAACTTTAAAAAAATAGTATACTAATACAAATAATTTTCATATTTATCGTAACTTTACATAGATTAGTAATAGGAGACTATGGTATTAATGAACTCGTAAACTAACTTATATACTGAATCTTTCTATAATAAAACCATTATTGGTTAATGGTTATCGTTAAATAAAAACTAACAATCCTTTATCCACTCTCCATGGTGTTATCGTAGGTTTGTTAATGGCCTGCTTGTCTGTATTCTGGGTGTCATGAATATCCCTCGCTAAATTCGAAGTCCAGATTTGTCAACAAATCCTGGATCTGAGAAGTTAAATAGAAAGAATCAGTATAATGACAAAAGTCAGTACAGTTATCTAACTGTACTGTATTACCTGACGTCGTCTTGTTTCTCCAAAGCTTTGTATTCTTTGTTTTAATTTACTCCGCATCTTTTCATTATCATAACATGTCAATTCTATTTCAGGTGCTGTACCCATGGTAGGTATGTTGGTGTTTGCTATTAGGATTTTATCGTTCCACTCCGTTTTTTTCTAAAAATCTTGGAACCCGAAACATTTAACTACATTTAATTTTTGCTACATGAAATATTGAATCCATACAGTTTCAGTGTGATTTTTACAGCTTGTGCTGACTTCAGTTAGCTTATTGAAGTACATATAAACAGTTTTCACAGAGATTTCCAAAATTTCTTCACGAGGGCATTCAATTTGGACAGTGCGACATTTTTCATTAAGACTACTTAAAATTTCCGTTTCACCGGAGTCTATTTAAACTAATTCACTTTCACAAATTAAATTATTTAACTCTTTACACTTTTTTACTTCATAAATTTCTTCGTTCTCGTCGGCGAGAGTAAATTTCCGCATTAGAGGACAGGAGCGGGAAGGGTCATTTTGGATAATAGGTACAACTTTTCGGGTATTATGTATTATGACTTAACTAAAGGTGCACTGATTACAAAATGTCTTAGCCGTAATTTTACAAAAATCTCATCTGAAGTGTTTCCATATCTGAACGGTGTACAATGGTCCACTTTCCTCCAAGAATGCGAGTGGGGTTTAATTCAATGTATATTTATTTTTCCAGTAGAAAATCAATATTGCATATGGACCGAAACAACTTGATTTTGTTTTATTTCGGTCTGCTAAGTTATTTTCTAAATAGGCTGTGTCGCCTACATTGTACAACTTTGGGGAATTAATATTTATATTGATTCTATTATTTCAAATTTCCTTTTGACGCTTTAAAAGTTCGTTAGCATTTTTAGGAAATTCCTTATGGTACTCAACATAAGGAATTTCCTAAAAATGCTAACGAACTTTTAAAGCGTCAAAAGGAAATTTGAAATAATAGAATCAACATAAATATTAATTCGTACATCTTAGGTTATCATAACCTTTATGTTGTCAAAATTTCTTAAACGAGGATTTCCAAAATGGACTTCAGAGGGTGCCATATTAATTGAACTAAGAGTTGTATTATTATAAGAAGTAATGAACTACGAAATTTAGTTTTTGACCGATATCGAAATCAGATTCCTTTTGTAATCTATATAATTTTGTAATCTTGTATGCTGTACGTTTGAAATAATTAATTTCAATATCGCTGCATAAGGATTGTTCACCATCTTTTTTGGTGATCCAATTAATTACAATAAAACTATTTATCGGGACATTTATCTAGCCCAACGTTTCAGAAGCTTAACTGCAACTATGGTCACGGGTGGACTGAAATGACAGATATCCTGATGTACCAAGCTCATAAAACTACCCGAAGAATTATAATTTTAGTTTTTCCGATTAACATAAACAGTACTTATTATATCTTGCTGTCTTGAGGTGTTATGTTTATTTGATTATGTTCATCACTGGGCACCAAGCAGAGGGAAGAACCCTGCCATCTTCTCTATTGAAATTTGGATGTTTTTAATTTCAATAGCCTCACGGATCATCCTTGGAAGGAATCGGTGTTCCCTAGTGAGGATTAGTGGTTTATCGAATCTAATGTAATGGCAGGGGCCAACTTCAGCATGCTCACAGACATCAGATTTTTGTCACACACGTTTGTTTGAACACGTCGGTGTTTCATATCGGCTATATGTTCTATAAAAACTCGCGTTAAACTGGCATTGTACAGGTCCCACTCGGAGCAACGGATAGGGACCTCCGGAACATGGGACGGAGCTACGCAATTACGCGTAGTTAACTTATCCGGGGGTACATTGTCTCGATTAAACATTGTGACCAATTACTTTTACGTTTAATATGGCGTTAGCACTACCAGTAATATGTTAGAAGGGACAAAATAAAGTGTAATAAAAGTTGACTAAAGGAAACAAATTGTAGTTGGCGTAACAGTCATTTGTAAGTACCTAAGATAGTAAACCTAAGGACGGGCCGAGGCGCCGAGCGCTCTTCGGCCGCTTGGTCATTCAAACATTTGTGTACATTATCCTACCTTCATACGATAGAAAAAAATGTTATAACAATGAAAATTGACACGTGCCGACTGATATCCTAATACTGACACAGTTTCAATTACAGTAAACACCGCACTGTTACCAGGTCACTTGTCACAAAATTATAACGAAATTACGAGAGATACCACTAAAAATTAAATAAACTTCCGGAACGTGCGTCAAACATGTATTTCCTGAGACTGCCGCGAAGGGAGTAACTAATATAGTCCAACCGTGCCGGTTCCAACCAAATTCACTGCTGGTTGATTCTGCTCGTCCGCAGCCGACATCGGTGCATGTACAGTCCTGCAGCGGGCAGTACCCCTGCCAACACCGCCAATGCGTCTGTGCTCGGAGGGCGATACGCCTTGCTCAAAAGGACTAAAGCCACCCAGAGAGGTGCGCAAAACGTGCTTCCCACAACATGTAGAGACGCGCGTCCATACTAATACAGCACAGCATAGGTCACAGTTGCCATAAAGGTAATTACCGTCAAACCTGATGGTGAGAAATTTTCCACTTATCCTCTTCGGGATTAGCAACCGCAGCAAATCATCCATCAGGATGTTCCAGAGCGTGGGTCCCAACACTGAGCCCTGAGGGCTACCCGTAGTTACTGCCTTCCACACTACGACCTACTATGCGATCGACAAACATCCCTACACTACGACCGACAAAGTTGCCTGACAACACTCTTGTTAGGCTGGTAACCTCCCCGTTTCGCTTTCAACAATATCATCGGCCTCCAATAATATCTTCTGTACACTTTTCGATGAGCTCTCACAGGCATTGTCAAAACCTGCGGTCAATTGCGTGGCGCCCCTTAGCATTACGCGGTCTTTAGTTGGGACCACAGTATTTTAGCCGCCCGAAGTCCTATTCTTGAACGCCAACCTGCAACCTCAATTTCTGGACATATAGACCAAACAGGACCTCCTCCTGCTCAATTTTCCATCCTATATTTCTCAAGACGGCTAAGGGTTGCTCCTTGCCTGGTTGGTTTACCCTTAGACTGGAAGGCCTAGCTCACTTCTCAGTGTAATAAGAGATCATTGGAAGTCAGGCCTAAACTTACTCCCTCACCTACACTTGTTAAATTGTTACAATTTCTTTGGACACTAAGACTAGCGAATTGACCTCATTTATCTTATGCACATGCTCTTCGACGACCCCCGCGAAGAATAAGACGCCTCTCCACGTTAGAACGCTGGTTGTTTGAATTGTCTACTATAGTAATGACTGCTCTGGAGGTTCCCCTATGTAACCTATCATACTTTCGCTACTCTGTGCCATAGTATTGCGCAGAGCTTTTGTAGCATCTAGTAAAGAGATCGGGATATTGTAGTAGGCGCTGACGGATGTGTGAGTAGTTAGAGGACATATTTCCGATTAGATATCTTTGATTAAGGAATCCCGAAGTGTATCAAACTCTCAGTAATTACTGGCTTTGTCTAATTCCTTTATGAAACTTTCTAGCGATTCATTTGTATGCTGTTTAATGGAAGAAACCTAGGTCTACCCACTGTCACACTATTTTTTGGTTCGAGTGGTAGAAGATCCTAAAGCTGTCTGCTTGATCTGTTCGAGCGTTGCTTTGCTCAAGTTCTCTCAATAAATGCAACATCATGGCCACCTTCTTTTTTTCGCCTGTTTCGTCCAATCCCGCAGCTCGCAAGTATATTTTCAATGTATGGGTCAATTTTTTTTCCAGCGGATTGTTCGGGTTCACTTTCGTTGCCGCACTCTTCATCTATCATTCGAGATTTTACCTAGCACGAAACAATGCAGTAACCTCAGTATGAGGCGCCTCTTATGATATCCAACCTCAGCTCACGTTTGAGAGAGTCTTTGTGATGTTGCTTAAAGCTATGAAGATATCATGCTTCCGTGTGTAGGGCATCCAGAGGCCAAGAAATCAACTCCCAAGTAACGCTGTCTTTCCACGCAAGTGGCTTTGTCTTAGCTTTCACCCCGTTACCGCAGAGCATTTCTGTGTCAGGTGGTGTAGCTTCTTACGATGGCTGTCTGGTACTATGACAGTACGGAGCTCTTCCCTCGATTGATGCGCAGACCTAGCTGCTCTTAGTGAAACGTGCTATTCCTTCAACCTTCTCCGGCCATCCTTCACGAACGATTCGGGCACGGTAGAATTTTCTAGAGTGCCATCGGCACAGATGACTTCTCGCTGACACGGGTCAGGGGCAACACTCGATCAGTCTCTTTGCCGGAAAAGCGGGCATCTGTCTCCGCGATATCAATGCGATCGAGATTGGTCGATAGTCGCAGGGAGTCGCGGGCCTATCCTTTTTCAGAGCAAAGATTATCCGACGTTGTCGCAGTGGTCCTGTTATTACGCCGGCATACATTCACGAGTTGAATATTTCCGCTTTCAGGGAAATCGAAACTGCATTCCACTCGTTGGCCCGAATACCATCCAGACCAGGAGCGAAACCTGAGTCTGCGCGGGTACTTCTCACCTCCTCCTCCGTGATTGTTTCCCATAGAATTGAATGACCAGCTGAACCCCCGTCCATTCCCTTCAGCCCGGCGGCTTCTGAAGTTTCCAGTTTATGTCCCCCATCGGATCACAGAGACTAGATTTACTAATTATTAATTTGGAAGTCGTCCCAAACACCCTGTTTGTCCCCTGGGTAGGAAAGATAAAGAGTCGGGGGAGAAGAGTCCTGTGTTCCCGTCAGAAAAAGAGACTGTTGATCAGAGGATCAGACGTTAAAATCAACATATTAAGCATGTCGCTATTCGTGGCATGACGAGAGCACTTTCTGGTACACAGGACATCTGTCATCTCAGACCACCCGTGACCATGGTTGCTGAAAAGCTTCTGAAACGTCGGGCTACATAAAAAATCAGTAAAAGTAGTTTTATTGTAATTAATAAACGGCAAGGAATCATTAACTAAAACACCTCGTCGACGAAAAAGAGTAAAGAGTGTCAATTCTTCGACACCGAGCACACCTTCATTCTAAGAGTCAAAGATGACAGATATACTTTTTTATAAAATATTTAAGTAGCAGAACATAATTGCTACACCCACAAATATAGCATTTCGGAGATGAATGTGTGTCTGCCAAAGCGTTGCACATTTTTCCATCCTTTATAGTCAGCATGAGCTCGTACTTAACAGAAATTTCAGAACCACCAAGTTCACAAGATTAGTCTCTCAGTTGTTTATTTGTTCCAAAACCTTATTTGTCTCGATTTTTGTGAATTCCGTAGATTCTTTGGCAAAAATAAATGTAATTGGGCGACAAAGCATCGTAAATGAGTGTCGTCCACCATCCGTCAATATCCTCGTCGATTTTGCCAGATAATGTTGTTGCCTTCGTCGATTAACCATAGAGGAACGAACGAACAAAAAGGAATTCATAAATGTCTTCGCTGTTTTCAAATCCCTGTTTGCATGCACTGTGATCGAAACTTCTGTTACATCCCCATTTACCTATAAGAGTAAACCATTAATCGGGTTCTAGATTGGGGAGCACACTTGTGACTACTTCTTTCTGAGCTTCCACTAATCGTTGTGCTGTTTTACTCAAAATAGCTTGTAGCTCAATTTCTGCTCGACATTGTGCCACAACAATATGCTCCTCGGAAGGATAACACGCTTTTTTAATTTAACAATACAATCATATGATGGAAACATGTAATGTCCAACTTTCCTAGTCCACTTCCGTGTCCGTTTATTGGAGTGACCTGTCGATTTTGAACCTATATAATACGCTAATGCCTCGTCACTACTTAGCAGTCTATCACTTAGCACAGTACTTGGTCCTTGGTTGTTAAAGGCTAATGCACGCACTTGCAGAAGCTGGATTTTCGCCAATATCCTTTATAACTCTGGCAATATTTTTATGTCCAGTTGCCCGTGCGGCTATCACTGCAGCAGTCATTATTCCCCTGCACTCCGTGGCTGAACTGGATCTGCAACTCATCGTTTCTTAGTTTTAAAGAATAAATTTTCAGTCTTTCTAAGGCCTTCCGGGTCGAAACAGGTCAGGTATGAGGTAGAGGGTTGTGATTGAGACGCTCGCAGGAAGAATTCTATATTCTCAGCTTCCAGCTACAAATTATACTTATTCAGGAAACGCTCTTTTGAATTTCTTGATGACACACTTGTTAGCAATTTTCGAAGAAATGCTGGCTAATTTCGTCTTAATTTCCCTTCAGTGATGTCACTGAAATCACACATAGACAAAATAAATTCAAATAGACCACCATTTCTTTCGTATTTCTTGTACTTGAGTCACTTTTCGAAAGACTCTATTTTAAATAGTGTAAACCTTTTCTGCTAAGAAAAAAGGAGTTGTGTTCAAGTGTGCTACATACAATACATGTAACCATCTACAGATATGTAGCTAAAACATATAAAATTTCAGAGTGGATACAAAAAGGCTTTTCCAAGCTTGATAAGTTCGAAAAAGAAAGATAAACATTGTTTCATTTTGTGTATTCATAAGTAGGCCACTTTATGAATGTTTATGATACATTGAAACATTGTAATAATATAGTACATACCTTCAGAAGTAAAATTCATCACAAAAACTTTCCACAAAATTGGGACTGCCATCCTGAGATGTTGCTGCAAGTGTAGCGAAAATGCAACTACTACTACTAGAGAAAGAGCCAAACAAAACTTTCACGCTTTTACCAACGTATTGACATCGCCGTGGGGTCTGTCATTAAGACCTTGAAAATGGTATACAACGCGACGTATGTAGGAAGCATATGGTACGGATCACTAGTGTGGGCACACGGGGCTACTATACGGTGTGAAGTAAATTATTGCCACTGCTTACGTCTTCGCACTCGGTCCCGTTGCCGGGTCGAGGGGAGTCCAGACCGGAGCTTTGCTCCCTACTGGAAATTTGTGTTTCGAACCTCGTCAATACGAGGCTGTGGTTAATGCGAGGTCATATTTACCTCTGAGTTTGTGTGCACATATGTGCCTGGGCTATTGAAATCTTTGTACGACCGGCGTCTGTCCATTTGTTGGGGCACTTTCACAGGTCCCAGAGCGAACTGGGAACCGTGTATGGATCCACTCCTGTGATGGCCCTATGGACAGGCACCGACTCGCACGCTGTGTTTATGACACGGTGGTTGGTGAAAAAGTAAAGGTAAGGCGAGAAAATAAAATAAACGAGAAGAGGGGCTCTGGGCCAGGAGGTTGTTGCCTCGGGAGAAACGGCGGGCCGTATCCTAGCGGGAGAGTGGCAACGGGGTTGCCCTATCCCACTCGGAAACGCCCATGTGGCGGCTGCGATGCCCGTCTGCAGCGTCCGGCGAGAGAGAGAGATATAAAACCTGTGGAAATAAAATGTGGATTAGTGGTTGGTTGGTTCAAGGATGATGAAACGCGATTATCCGTCCCCCTTCCTCGGCAGGCTATATCTGTCCGGGGGGGGGGGGGTGCCAGGGCGCGAGACTCCTGAGAGTCTCGTACTCCGACGCGTCCGCCTTTTGGAACAGGTTGCGCGCCAACCTGCCGACAAAGTCGTCGAGGGGCTCTACGCGCAAGTCCCTGAGTATCGTTTGGTTTCTCACAAACCTTGGAACTTTAACCTGTTGCCGTAGCACCATGCGGTGCGCTGTTTGATGAAGGCGATCGCTTGTGTCTTCGATAGATTAGTCGCCAGCCGCCACTTTTGTAGCCACTCCGGCAGGAGATCGAGGTTTCTCTGTAATTTTTTTGCCTCGTGACTAGCGTTCAGAGACGCGGCGAAGAACGCGGTATCGTCCGCGTAGAGCGCGGCGGTTACCCCGGGGGAAACAGGTACGTCCCCGGCGTAGAAGTTATAGAGGGCTGGTGAAAGACAGCTCCCTTGAGGCACACCTGCGTAAATGGATTTCTTCTCGGATAAGATCGCGTCCACTCTCTCCTGGAATTTCCTGTCCGAGAGAAATGACGCAATCACTTTCACGAGAGGCTTAGGCACATTGCTTTGGATTAATTTATATATTAACCCGTTATGCCATACGGAGTCAAATGCTTTTTGCATGTCGAGGAATACGGCGGCAACAGATTCTTTTTTGTTTCTAGCCACAGCGAGCACTTTCACAGGTTGGTGAGACCAGTTGGTGAGAGGTACCGCGGTTGGGTCGGAAACCGAATTGCTCATCTCTGAGTGGTAGAAAGGGGTTGAGTTGTCTCAGTATGAGCAACTCTAGGGTCTTCGACGGAGTGGGTAGCAGAGTTATCGGGCGATAATTGTCCGCTCTCCTACTGTCCTTACCCTGTTTGAGCAACATTGATAGCTTGAAAGCTATCAATGATGAAATTGAAAGAAAATGATAGCTGGAAGTTGAGCAACAATGATGTGGCCCAACTTCCAGCTAGTGGGAAAATGTCCAGTGCGGACGATGCCATTTAGCAGTCTCGTTACTGCGGCGATCGTCTTGAAGGGAAGGTGTCGCAAGGCCATGTTGGTAATTCCGTCATGCCCCAAAAAGGCCCCCTTTTGGGTCTCAGCCCCTTGATGGTATTGCGTACCATGCTGGATGAAAAGTGAAATGACGCTGTGGCGATTTCTCCCGTGCCTGGGGCTTCCAGGAAAGCTTCGACCGATGCTTTGATCCGGGCGGTGTGCTCAGAATTGAGCGATGGGAAGGGGGTGAAATGTGCCTCCAGATGGTTCGCGTATATCTCCGCTCTGTCTGGGGCACTGTATTTTGTAGTGCCGTCTCCGTATAGTAATGGCCTACTTAGTGCTTTCCTCTTGGTCAGTGTGTGTGTTAGGGCCCGTAGAGACTGCCAGTCTTCGCCGGCCTCCTCGATTCTCCTCGACCATCTGTCCGAACTTAAGGCCGAAAGTTCGTATTTGACCTTCTCAGTGAGACGATTCAGGTGAGTTTTGATCGTGGGGCAGCGAGTAGACTGCCATCTCCTGCGGGTGGCTCACTTCTCTTCGAGAAGGAGTTGGAGGCTTCTTGGCAATTTGTCCATGCCACTGGTGCCTGAGCTCGGAAGAGTTGCGGTGGCCTCCTCTAAGGCGGCGCAGATTGATGTCTGCATCTCTTCGGCTAGTTTCTTCACGTCTTCCGCGGTGTTAACGAGGAAGTTCAGGGTGGAGGTGTTTAGACAGGAGGCAAACCATTCCCAATTTACCTTTTGCCTAGGGGGAGAGTTAGCAGTTTGCACTCCTCGGTGTACAATACCGCCAGCACTGGCATGTGGCCAGAACCGAGGTGTTCCTCCAATACTTCTAGTGTGAAGTGGCCCTCTAGGTTCTTGGTGATAGCCACGTCTAGTACGTCCGGCTGGTATATGTGTGCGTCCGGATAGTGGGTCGGGTCCGTGGGGATGTGGACTGTGTAGTCCATCTTGTCTGCATCCACGAGGAGTCTCCTACCGTTCGCGTTTGTGAGACGAGAGTTCCAAGCCGGGTTCTTGCAGTTGATGTCGCCGGCAATCTCGGTCGGCTCTTCTGAAAAGAGCCGGTGGATGTCGGCGACGTCCAGTGCGTCACCCGGAGCCTTGTAGGCTGCGAAAAGTCTGGTCGGCTTGTTGCCTGCCATGATTTCCCATGCCTATCGCCTGGAACGATTGTAGTGTAGGGACTGGGAGTGGCTGGTGTAGGACGTTTCTCCTGACCAACACCATCACTCGTCTGATCGCTCGGTCGTTGGGGTCGTCGTATCTGTGCGACGTGTAACCGGTGATGTAGAATCTCTGTCAGAATCTCAAGTGGGTCTCGTTGATCAGGGCGATGTCAACCTCCTGTTTGTTACTGAGCACAGGAGTTGAGTTAACAGCGCCCCTCTACTCGAGACGCCCCTCGCGTTCCAGAACAGGATTCTCACCTGGTTTCCTGCCACTTTTGGAAGGTGCCGGTGATAAATTCGACCAGCTTGGGTATGCTGGCCATGACTATTGTTAAGAGGCTGGAGCCACTATTATAGTTATTATATATGTCCATGGCCAACTCCATGACGCCGGAACAGGTCTGGCCGATGAAACGGCCATCGACGTCGTCTGCGGCATTTGCCTTTCACGCGGTGTGACCATACCGCGTGAAAGCTTGGGCTTGGAAGCCGGTGCGGGTGCTACCGGTTGAGCCGCTGCAGGCGAGGTGGTAGATTTGGGGAGGGCGGCTGCAGGAATGGGCAGAGCGGGGTCTACCTCCATTTCCACTTCCACTTCCACTTCAGGTGTCACTCCTTGAGTGACAATAGCCTCTTTCTTCTTTTTCGGCTTTTTCTTCTTCTTTGGCTTAAGCCCTGGGGCCTGAGCTGTAGCCTGAGCCGAGGCCCTGGGGATGGGGTTGTTAGCCTCCGCCATTAATGACGCGGTTGCCGGTGGCGGCAGCTCCACGTGTGGAGCTATCGGCCGTTGGACTCTCTCCGTGGTGATGTCCACGGTTCCGGCGCACTTGTTGCGTGCCTCCCTTTTGAACACCGGGCAGGCAGTCCTGTTGGCCGGGTGAGCACCGGCACAATTTTCATAGACTGGCGGGTCCGTTTTAGAGCGCTTGCAGTCGCGCGCGCGTAGTGCTGTTCGCTGCAGCGAACGCAGGCGATCTTACGATGGCACTGCTTGGACGAGTGCCTGAATTGTTGGCATCTGTGACACTGGGCCTTCTTGCCCTCCATGAACTCAGTCTCGCTCTTCGGCGAGAAACGCACCCCCTTGCCGAGGGGCTTTGCGTTCGGGCTGCGACCTAATAGTTGCCGCAGCTTGCCGAAGTGTTGAACCCAGTTGGGCAACATTTCGACGACGAGCGGCGGGTAACGTGACTCACCTGCTGTTTGTCTGTCTACGTTTTCGGACGGCGGCACGGCGTCCTTTTTTTTTGCGCCAGAAGAATTCGTCTCGGACGCAGGTATAGAGCGCTCGAGGTCGACGCCGCTATCGCTTCGGCTTATGTGAGAGTGCGAGTGAGACGGGGAGACTCCGCGTCTCTCTTCCTCTCAGACATCTTTTTCAGCGGTGATAAGGTAGGTGAACTAGCACTTACCTCTGGCTCCCTGGGGCGCTAGTGAAAGACTTTCACACATATTTGCGGGGTCGTCGTCGTCTCCTCCTCCGACTCCGCTATGCCAGTCGCTCTCGACGACTGCTTCTATGGTTGTAGAGGTCTGCGATGCGCTGTCCAGCTCCATTTCGTCGCTGTTCGACGACACGGAGCTGCAGCTTCACCTTCCTGGGCTTGGTGATGGGGACATGGTCCCTGTGCAGGGCTTGAGGGCTTGCACTGAGGTGTAGAATACACCTACTTCGTTCTACGGTGTGGACAGCCTACGCGTGAACTTCACGGCGGCCTGTCGGGCGCCGGGCAGTCCAGTGGGCGGTGTTCTGCACCAAAACTTCTTGGAATTTGCTTGGTGGGTTCGTCACGCACAGCTGTCGCTTGTAGACTGAGCCGATCCACTCGTAAATTATTACAGAGTCAAAGACTAGCATTAATACTCTCACACACCAGCGCACTCGGAAACGCTTGCTGTCTCTCTCTTGCCGAAAGGTGAGGGACTGATAGTGCCGTCCCGCTTGCGCCCCAGCCCTCTCGTCCTTGTTCAGAACGCGGTCCGGAATAGTTATTATTCCGTGCCGTGTTCGGAACTCGGGCGAAGCCAAACCGCTTTTGTATGCATATATGTACAGACTATTATAAGTGAACAAGGAGACCAAGACCTGACAGGTCCGAAGCCCCACCGCGCGACATACTCCCCGACCTTTTTGAAGAAGGGGCGGCGGCGACCACTGTTGTACCGGAGACAGCGTGCCGGCGGGGTGAGCTCCCCCCGGGCCTACTGGCGGACCTGCAGAGGAAACGTCAGATGAGGAAACTCTGGGCCCGCTCCCGCTGTCCGAGGATCAAGGCACAACTCAACAAGCTGGCCGAGGAACTGTCTACGAAGGTGAGGGAGTGTCGTGTGTCGTGGAGCAGGCTGGGAGAGTACAGTCTTCCATGACAGTGAAAACGACACTAAACTGCACGACTTAAACAGACGTCTCACGAGGCCAATGACCACCATCGCTCCAGTCCTAGATACCACAGGCGCGAAACACTACGGAGCCCAGGCACGCGCCGAGGTGCTCGCAACACATCTACACACGTAGTTTTTACCACACCCAGCGGCGCCGCCGTTCGCTGAGCATCACGAGCAGGTGGAGTGCCGCATTCGAGAGCTCCTTCAGAGCCCGACTCCGCCACTCAGAGGGAAGAATTTCATTTCCCCCTCTGAGCTGCGGAAAGTCGCAATTCGCCTCTCGAGGTGCAAAGCTCCAGGCCCCGATGACATCCCCCCACAGCGCCGGTGATGATGCCTAGGCGAGCAGCCGTGGCTCTCACACAGATCGCAAATGGCATTCTCCGGACGGCGCACCTTCCGGAAACCTGGAAAGAGGGGAGGGTCATCGTTCTGCCGAAGTCGGGCAAGCCCCGAAGCTTGCCTGGAAGCTACCGGCCGATAACGCTGCTGTTCCTTATCGCCAAGTTGTTCGAGAGGCTTCTGATTCGGAGGCTGAAGCTGTAAATTCCCATAAGGGATGAATAGTTCGGCTTTCGGAGCGGCCACGTTGCAACTGACGCGGGTAATCCACCACTTGTCCGTAGAGGTGAACAAGGGGAGACACTCTGTCGCAGTCTTTCTCGATATTGAGAAGGCCATCGACAGGGTGTGGCACCCGGGACTCTTGTACAAGTTGGTGGACGCCGGCGTACTGCTGGCGTTTGTGAGACTAGTGGCGTCATTCTCGGAAGGTAGGACCTTCCGGGTAGCGGTGGAGCGGAGGCACTCCTCGGTGAAGGCCATACGTGCCGGAGTGCCTTTACCCTCGCCTGTACGCGGCCCACACCAACGGCATCCCCACACTCAATAATCCTTCGGGTGAGGGTCGCTGGATGAGTTTGTGGTTCGATTATCGAGCGCTATGTTCAATAGGGCAGACAATGGACCACATGCTCATCTACGCGACCTGGCCCCGCTTCACACGCGACCACCTGACGGGTGACCGTATCCGCGTGAA
>JAFELO010002888.1:18196-70452 GCA_017140195.1 Eumaeus atala
CCCGTGATCCACGAAACGGACTAGGGGCTGCGTGTCCGACAATCCGGATGAAGATCACACATGCACATGCATTACACATCCATATCACTACTCACAATCATAACACGCCACACATTAGAGGCCCTAGACAGGCCTACATTCCCCCCTGAGCCCATAAGCCATGATGGCAAACCCGCAAAATGTGCCCCCGCTACTGAAGGGATAATTGTTCCCTCGCGACCCAATCCGGGTTATGAGGTTCGCCTTGGTGCCCGTAGCCCTCGCAGGCAACCTGCGAAGAAAACCAAGACTAGGACCGTGAGTGCGGAGGCCTCGCCACTTCTTCATAATCATTCAAAATATTTAATTGTCAATTAAGTCATTATATTGATTATTATTATTAATTTATTATCTGTGATTTTCGTATTGTGGAATCTTGATATTCCTTTTAATGATCACCTTTTTAATGACAGATAATATTGTGTTGTTAAGTGAAAGGTAGGTCTTAGAAAGTTATTAGTAGTTATAATGAAATTATAACTGTAAAAATATTTTAAAAACAGAGATTTAGTGTAGGCGGAATGTTAGAGGTTTACTTATGAAGTTGCCGATTTGTACGGAATAATTGATTTCTTTTTATTTATTCAAATAATTACCTTTGTTCACGCTTTACACTAGTGTCGGCGGCGATATATGATAATTTTTGCTATTCTGCCAAATTTGGCGCCTTCACATGATGCGGACCACCAAGCCAACTTGTGTCACCACGACGTTGCCTCTGCTCGGCTGGGAGGGGTCATCAGTGACGAATAATAAACAAGAACCCCCCTCTAATAGTCCGACCAACGCCAAGGCTTCAACTGCTTAAAACGAACTCTGTCGATCCCTAAATTTTTAACATTTGATCGAACTGATTTCATTTCAACGGCCTCGCGAGTCTTTTCTTACGCAAACAAGAAAAAGTGGCGACCAACAGGACTGAAACTAATTATATTTGTTCTGGGTTACACCGCCGGTGAGGTGTCTGCGCCGCAGGGGCTCAACCAGAACCTACGCCAGCAACAGCATCAGGTTACGGTAGGCCGCTGCAAAGAGCACAGCTAACGCGTCCAGGACAAGCAGCGTCCAGTGGCACCGACGCCGGTCAAATTATGGCACCGCAGCGTAAGTCGATCAGCTAAATATCTCTGTTCCCCTAATTTTGTCCTATTCTTCTGGTAGTTGCTTACCTGCGTGTGTACAGTTGTGTTGTAGTGTTAATACCGTGGCAGCTAATTCGTACTTTGGTCAGGGAATCGTCCGCAGTGATTTTACATTCAATTAATGAAAAGTTTGAGCATGTCTAATTATCTTACACATTACCTGTTAACATTAATTGCGTACTGTACGCAAACCTGCCCAAAACGTAAAGCAAGTACAGTTTGCGCCCCATTTCCTTTCTTAACATAATTTCTACAATGAATAATTTGTGATTGACATTTAAACAAGATAATTATAGAATAGGTTCTGTTTCAAAAATTAAACATACTTACCTATTTACAAGCTTTACACATACTATCTATATATCTACTTATATACGTACTATACGTTAAAAAGAGAAAAAAAATCTCATAACTCTAACGTAATTTCTTGAGATTCACATTTGTTATATTGCATATTCCAGATCTTTCGGCGCACTGTTATCGGCCGACGCTTGCATCCGTGCATAAGTTACCGACCGCCGCACAGCAACCGGTTTTCAAACGTTGACGTGGAGTAAGATACTAAATTACCTTTATTGACATACGCTTACGGTTGAAAATTGTTAGTGATTTCTCTTCTTTAGAACTTTTATTGCGTCCATTCTAATTTAAACCTATTGTAATTGTTTCCTTGCACTCGGAATTATACGGAACTGTACGCAAAAGGTCATTTAGCAAATATTTAATCCGATCTGAGAAAGTGGACGCAATGGAAGACCTTCATATATTTGACTTAATGTTCTAGTATCAAGAATCGAAAACTTGGGCATTAAGTTGGAAGAATTACAAAATCCGATAGAAGTTTTAAATTCTAGTGACAACAAGATGGAAGAGCACGATATAATTGCATCTCTAATGGCTTCTTCGCGTCGGTACCCAAGCCGGCGTAACGAATGTAGGAGTCCCTCTGTGATACTCAAAGCTCATATAATTGCTATAGCGCGTCCGTACCTAAATCAGCGTAAAGATTGTAGGAGTCCCTCTGTGACAGTCAAAGCTCATCTGATTGCTACTGCACGTCGGTACCTAAGTCGGCGTAACGAATGTAAGAATCCCTCTCTGATAGTCAAAGCTCATCTGATTGCTACTACACGTCGGTACTTAAATCAGCGTAAAGAATGTAGGAGTCCCTCTGTGATAGTCAAAGCTCATCTGATTGCTACTGCACGTCAGTACCTAAGTCGGCGTAACGAATGTAGGAATCCGCCTCTGATAATCAAAGCTCATCTGATTTATTACTTTGATTCTTGTTATTAATGTGGTCCTATTAGTTTATTCACAATAAAAACAAATTTATTTGAAGTAAGTCAGAAACGCGTCTGTCCAACTGCAATTACATCCGCGAGGGGAGAGGACACTCGAGTGAAATCTATCCGAAAAGTATGACGATTAATTCACACACGTCGCCGATAGGTGCCACTCAAGTCTATAGTTCCCATAAATACTTCCCTTTAATATTAAACAAATATAAAAATCTATTTTCATTGAATTAACATATTGTCAAATATGTTTTTTACTTTTGTTAATGTAAACTTTACAAGCATCGAAAATAACTAATCGGCTCCACAAATGGAAAATTGCAAAAGTTGGTCGGATATAATGCGACAAAATGAAAATGTTTTCTGTGGGACCGATTACAGACACTACCTTGAACCACTAAATTTGTGTGGTTTATAAATGAAATTTGTCTTAGCCCGCCAGCTAGGTCAGAGGCAATTTTAAGCACGCTTTATAGATGTCGCGGCCTTACTTGCCTATTCCGGTCTGCTACTAATGCTATTGATTTGTCCGCTACTGGCAGCGTCTCACAACAGCCGGCAGATGTGTGACGCGTCGCCGCGGGGCGCGCGGGTGCCGCGCCTGGCACAACGAACCCGCCCGTTTGACAGTACCACCCTCGACTGTTCTAGTTTTTTTAGGTAACAAATAAAATTGTCTCATGACGATGTATGTAAAAGATAGTTGCAAGAAACGATGGAACCCGACTGCTTAAGATCTTAGAAAATTGAGATTAGTCATTAATAATCTTTTTAGCTATTTCAAATTAGTCCCGACAGTATAACCGACTAAGGGTCAATTCATATTAGCGCAGAGTCGAAGCGCACCGAAGCGTCAATCCGAAACTTAATATAGCAAATACACCCTTACTTCCACAATGTAATGCATACATTTCTTCCAAGGAAAAAAAAAAGGACGCGCGAATTCACGCGCATTCGCGCAACTCTGATTGGTGCATTCGCGCGAAGCCAAGCGACTATTAGGCGAACTACGCGCCGTCTGGTCAGTCGGCAATCGGAATCGGCCGGAAACTGTCTTGTGTCGAAGTGAATCACAATGGAAAACGACGAGAAATTTTTAATTTATTTGGTCCAAAAGTACGAATGTTTATTTAATTCGAAGTCCAAACATTATAGCGACAAAAATTCAAAAAGTAATGCGTGGGAAAAAGTTTGCAGTGAATTGAAACTACCTGGTAAGTACTAAGTATTTATTATTATTACACATGTATTAATATTATAAAGTATAAAAGTATTAATTAAGTACATATATTTAATTTGTGTTTTTCAGTGGCTGAATGTCAGAAACAATGGAGGAAACTACGTGATTGCTATAAAAAGGCTCCAAGATTAAGACAATATAAAAGCGGATCTGCGCGAAAAAATGAAAAAGCAATTAAATTTGAGAAGGAGTTGGAATTTTTAAAACCCTACCTCCAGGACAAACCACAAACATCAAACCTAGGTTGTTCTGAAGATAGTTTAGACATAAACATGGAAGATAACACAATGATAGAGTCACCACCATCAGATGTCATGCAAAGTCCACGCTCTGATTCATCGTTGTCAAATTATAGCACCAGAAAAAAGTCACTGGGGCAGTATCGCAGCAATTATTCACACAATATCTCGAAGCCAAAGAAAAGAAAGAAGATCCATTAGATGTGTTTTTTCTTTCAATGAGTGGAACAGTAAAAAAATGCCTGTATCAATACAAGCCGAATTAAAGAAGTCAATACTTGGCCTAGTTACCGACGCAGAAGTAAAACTTGCCTCAGAGGAAAGAAACGATACTCCACCATCTCTGATTAACTACTATGAAACACATCAACAGCGCCCACTTAAAACTACTCGGCAAAATTATTATCCGCCATCTACTTCAACTTACATCCCATCCACCATGACCATTCAGCAAAATCCAAATACATTCGATACCAGTTTGGTCCCACCACCATCACCTTACGTACCACAGCCGATTTCAACAATGAAATGAAATCAGCGGCAACCGAATTTAGATGAAATCGAAGACTATTTGCAAAAAGTTGACAAATAGTAATAATTCATTAATTCATTTGACCTTAGAAATTATGATTCTACATGGCAAATAATTACCTATTTAAGAATTTTTTTAAATAAAGAATTTCAAATATAAGCTTGTTTACTTATTATATTGGTTAACTTTTCTATCAGCTGATAATTTACCGTAAGTAAGAGTTTAAACATCTTCTTGTGCTGAAGTTATTCTTATTAGTTATATTTATATAAAAATTACAAAAAGACGTAAAACTCATCTTAAGCAGACTGATATTCGCTCTTCAACGGAAATGGGTATCGTTAATTTAGTTTCTTGTTTTACAGGGTGTGGCTTCAAAATATTGACCAAGTTTTCAAATTGATTATAGTTCATTTTATAATAGTCGTAATAAATACTTGGGTACAGATATAAATCTGCGCAAAAAGAAGTGAATTCACCCGATATACGTCGTTTCTTCCAAAAGTCGTGAACTCCAAAATTTCGCGATTTTCTTTTTTTTCTACTTTTTCTTCTTCTTCAACTTCTGATATAAGCAACATCATAGCAAGGTCATTGTCAACCATTTTATACGAGTTTCAACAACGAGATTCAACTGGCAACTGGTGTCCATCACTAATGCCACGAAAAAGCGCGCTTTCTCGCGCTAATTCACGCGAATACGCGCGCATTCGTGCGACTTCGCTTTGATTGTGAGGAATTTGACGCTTCGATGCGCTTCGACTCTGCGCTAGTATGAATTGACCCTAACAAGCCTCGTTTTTTAGGGCTCCGTTTCCAAATGGCATAAAAACGCTTATTGTATTACGTATTTTACAGGGGTCTTAACAAAGATCCCGAGGGCTAGCTCTCGGGATCTTTGTTAAGACGATCGTGTGGGATATTATTAGATAGGTATGAGGTTTCGTGTGGGATATTATTAGATAGGTATGAGGTTTTTATTTATCATTTGAATAAATGAATAAGTTTATATACTTTTTCTATAAATAATTTATTTTCACTTTACATTTACTACCGTACTATCAAAACTAATGTAATGGCTGGGACCAACTTCAGCATGCTCACAGACAGCACATTTTGTAACACGTCAGTGTTTCATATCGGCTATATGTTCTTTAACGCGAGTTTTTATAGATCTTTTAGTTTGCCCTATTTAAGAGAGTCCACAATCACAATCAAGCTCGTATACTCCTGCATCTTGCAGAAGCATGGTGAGAACTGACTTCTTAAAATAAAAATAATATAAAATAAATATAAATTAAAATTAAAATAAATGTTTTTTGCTGCCAGATAAGGTTTTATTTCGTACTTTTTAACACCTTTATTACATTATCGAGCTTTCACGATAAACTTTTTCATTTATCACTATCACTATAAAAACATATATAACAGGTACAGGGAATCAACTCTTACGGACTAGCGTTGTTTCTGTTCATACAAACACTAAGACATCGAAGTTTACTGTAACTTGTAGTCTGTATACCAGACTCGGTTTGCGCCGGTTTCGTCTTCCTTACAAATTCGCCGTGTACATCTGTTTTGTTATACAGAAGATGCGGGAGTGGAAGAAGCAACTACGCTTCCGTGCAGTACCTTTACAGCGGTCTGCAGAGCACCTATGCCTTATGTAGTGCGCTCATCTCCACGACGGGCGGTGTACTGGTGGTCGCTGGGAATCCCGACCTACGAGTTGGTTGCGATAGGATACATATGTCCGGAGCAGACGACGTCGACCCCGTGGTGAAGAGGCCGTCTGCACATGGTTTACATTGCGAAGAAGAAAACCCTACAGCCGGTCATAAGCCGAGCTAAAGACGCGGCATGGAAAGAGCTGATTGATAGTCTTGAAAGGGACCCTTGGGGCCGACCGTATCTGAGGGTACGAAACAAAATTCGCGCTCAATCGGCCCCACTGCCGGTAGTGTCCAGTGTCTTCAGTCCATGTTGTCGAGAAATATACTCGGAGATTTGTTTCCCGAACCACCCAAAGGGTTTGCTCCTCCCGAGATGGCAAGGCAGATCCAGATTATACTGTTTACGCTGCAAAAGGAAAGCACCAGGTCCGGACGGGGACGTGGTCGAGTCTTAGCAATAGATCTCATGCACGTCGGAGGAAAGCTTCGGGAGCTGATCGACCTCTGTATGCGGTCCGGACAGCTCCCAAAGGCATGAAAGACAGGACGGCTGTGCTTATTACCTAAGGGTGGTCTCCCACAGGACAGGGCATCAGCTGTTCGACCAGTTGTACTGCTGAACGAGGCAGGAAAATTATAAGTAAAGTTGTAAAGTTATATGTGGTGTCCCCACAGAGTTTAGTTCTAGGTCCAATCCTGTGGGACATTGGATACGACTGGGTAGTGTGGAGTCGTCTCCTCCCCGGGATGGATGTTATTTGCTCCGCAGATGACGCTCTTATCACATGCCGGGGAAGAAACTACAGAGAGGCGGTGCGGCTGACCGAAATAAGTTCCAACCTGATTGTCAGCCGTATTGAGAAAGCTGGGGCTTAGGGTTCCTCTCGAAAAGACTGAAGCCCTTCTCCTTCATGGGGCTGGGTGGAAAGGACCCCCTCCGGGCGCACATATACGAATCGGAGAGGCTGAGGTGCGGGATGAAATATCTAGGACTCTTACTTGATGGAGGATGGACCTTTGCCCCACACTTACGTCACCTTGGGCCAAGAATCTTAAGAGGTTAGATTCTTAATCTTGGAGGACCTAGTCTCCATGCAGGAGACACTATTCCGGGGTTTGCAGAAGTTTTTTATGGCATTGTACGGTGCTCCTGTGTGGGCAAATGACCTCACCGCGACCAACGAAGCCCAGCTCCATCAAGCGCAGAGGGTTATACCGTTGAGGGTCATAAGGGGTTACCGCACAATTTCTTGAGCGGCAGCGAAGGCACTTGCCGGAGATCCACCGTGGGAGCTTGAGGCAGAGGGGCTCGCCCAAGTCTTTCCAGCAGCTATCGCTGGAACAACTACAGCGTATTCGCAGACAGGGGGAAGAGGGGCTAATGCGGAGATGGGAGAGGACCTGGCGCAATCTTACGGCGTACGGACGAGCAACGCTTTGAGCCCGGCCCTAGAGCGTTGGATGCGCCGCGGGCGCATGGCCCTCACTTTCCGCATGATACAGGTGCTTACCGGGAATGGTTGCTTCGGTAAGTACCTGTGTCAGATCCGCCGGAGGGAGGCGGCTCGCTGCCACGATTGTGCTGCCGATGAGGACACAGCCCAGCACGCGCCAGAGATGTGCCCTAGGTGGGCCGCACAGCGCCACGATTTGGTGACAGCGCTGGGAAGGACTGACCTCTCATTATCGAGCGTTATCCAGTCGATGCTTGTGAATGACACGATGTGATAGGCGATGGCCTCTTTTTGCGAGGCTATAATGTCCTTAAAAGAAGCTACAGAGAGGGCCAGAGGGGAGATTATGGAGAATGGCCAGCCTCGCAGACGGCGGATGGGAGTGCGGTTAAGACGCTACGTGCAACTTATGCCGCCACCGTAAATTGGTACCAGGGGTCAGGTTGGAAACCTGAATCCATTGCACGGCCCCAACGTTGGAGAGGGCTAATGTAGGTTGTCGCATTGGCCCCCTTAGTGGAGGAGTACGGTCCTCGTATACGGGACTGGCTAGTCGCCGGAGGCCCCTGTTGCTAACAGATCCGGGGCACCTCGACAGAGGCGGCTGACGCCACCCGCGGGCTTTTATTGGGTATTCAGTATAGCCGAGCGAGCCGCACACGCCCACCGAATCCCACCCCGGACCGGTGGCAGTGCTTAAAGTATTTCCCCGGGGAAAAATGTTATATACGAAAAAAAAACATGGTACCTATGTTCCCTTAGAACAGAACTGCTCTAACTGACTTCACTTAGCGACATCTAGTGCTGATTGCTGAAACACATAAGAACAGACAATCGAAAGTCGCAATTTTTATAAATTATTTCAGGTTTTCAAGGAATAATACTTTTGTTTCCTATTGTTACGTTATCTTAAAGTATTATATTATTATATAAAAGGCAAAAGTTATTTGTGTTCAGTAAAATGTGGGTTCTCACTCACATTTTATTAACAAATTATACTTAATTTTGAAAATGTTTATTAATTTGTAATTATTTCGTTTTGGCAAAAAAAGATAAGAAAAAAGGTCTTTGTCGGTACAAGATCCTTGCACATTCTCATTGTATATCTGCTTTGTTAACCTTTCGCCTGCCATTCTTTCTACATGTCGAAACCAAAGGAGCATACATTTCTCATTTTGTACTCATATGTGTGTTTATGTACGTAGCATTTCTGTTATATACACACAATATAATAAGTTTGAATATTAATTTTATTTAAATTAAAACTTCTTCGATAATTAGTCAATAATTTTTTCGTTAAGATCCCTTTTAAAGTTTGTCTTGATTACTACACATAAAATATTCAACCACATCTATCCATAGCTAGCTATATATACTCAAATATCGTGTCCGAGTATAACATGGCAATATAATAACTTATGAACATGCGGAAGATGACTCGGCACTAAAAACGAATAACACTCTCAGTATACAATATCGTTTGTGTTCGATAAAATACAAAAACTTAAGGAATACATTAAAGCAAAATTTTGAATTTGACATTACGTTATACAAGTGGGTGGAGTATTTTCAGATGTATTGAACTGAATAAACGCATTGTGAATGATACTTTAACATATACTCATTGAGTGAGTTTCATACTGATTCGATTTCAATTCAATTTCATATTAAAATGTAATTGATAAGTAATGTAAACACAATAATAAATTTATTAAAGAATTTCATTAGTAAAATGTGATTTTTTTAAATAACATTTATTTAATTTCATACATTTTTGAAAGGCTTCTATAAAATTGTCATCGATTATAATTTTGTTACGCTTTTTTAGGCAAGAAGTTAATAGTTGAGTTATTTTAGCAAAATCTTTTATGAATCTTCGGTAATAACCTGTGAGTCCGAGAAAGCTTTTGATTTCTGTTATAGTTTTAGGTACTGGATAGTCTAATACTGCTTTAATTTTATCATTATTTGGCTTAAGGCCATCTTTTGTTATAGTGTGACCCAGATACAGAACTTCTTTTCGGCGAAATTCTGATTTATCTAATTGGACTTTTAAGTTTGTTTTACGTAACCTATCAAAAACTGTCTTTAGGCTATTAATATGCTCGTTTAGGCTCGCTGAGTATATTATAATGTCATCTAAATATACCATGCAGTGAATGTCTTGTAGTCCTCTCAAAACATTATCCATGGTTCTTTGAAATGTCGCCAGGGCAGTCTTCAAGCCAAACGGCATTCTTAGAAATTCGAAGTGACCTGATTGTGTGCTAAAAGCGGTCTTTTGACGATCTGAATCGTTTATCTCGATTTGGTGGTAGCCGCTTGCTAAATCTAAAGTAGTGAAGTAAGTACTTTTGCCTAACTTGTCCAAAAGATCAGTTATGTGTGGTAATGGATATTTATCATCTACTGTGATCTCGTTGAGGCGTCGGTAGTCTATAACCATTCTATATTTAGGCTCTCCTGATGCATCCATTTTTTTTGGGACAAGATGTACAGGGGCACTCCAAGGGGAAAAATGATTCTTGTATGACATTATCACCTAAAAGTTTTTCCACTTGTCTTTTTATTTCTTCAGACTGCACTGGCACTGTCTGTCTATATGGCTTAATAAAGATAGGATCTTCATTCTTTTTACGAATATAATGCTTAACTTTATTTGTTAATGATAATGGTAATTACTCACAGTAGAAAATATCTTTATATTCCCTACACAAGTTGTAAATACAATTTCTTTCCTCATTGTTCATGTGTTCTAGTCTTAATTTATTTAAATTCTGTTCTAATAATCTATCCTTGCTTAATTCATTCATACTTTTCATGACATTAACCTCGCATTCTATTTTTTCATACATCTTAACTTCAAAAGGGGATCTAATTGTTAAAGTCATTTCTTCATTTAAAGTATTTTGGATTACTGTTTTTGCATAGCCATTGACGCATGAAACTATCGCACTGGGCATTCGCACACCTTTACAGAATTCGAGATAGTTTAAAATGGCATCGCCTGAATGTTGCGTTGTCGGTAAGCTAACTCGTAATTCGGATCTGGGTGGCAGTTGAATTTTATAATGCGCCTCGTTATATATAATAGGAATCTCAGTGTTTTTAATTTTTAGAATTTTATTTTTTAAATCGATTATAGCGTCTAATTGCTTTAACAAATCATTGCCAAATGAACCTTCATATTTCGAATCGACATTATATACGTAAAATTTATGATAGCTATTGGAATTAAATATTGGTAATAATGGTATTTGCATGACTTCACTATGTCGGCTAGATGCGTAGGTACTAATCACTTCAAATGGTTCATAGTATATATATTGCTCAAAATAATTATGTGCTTTATCAGGTCGTATAAATGACCGTGTACTACCGGTGTCGATCATAAATTTTGAATCTATTTCTGGTATATAAATATGTGGTAATTTTAAATTAGGATCACAATTAATTTCTATTATTTCTTTAGGCAGCTTGAGGCTATTATGTGAAAATTTTCGACATTCCTTTCATTGTCAGTCTGTTGGGACGGCACATGGTCTATTTCAGGGGACTCATCGCTATCCGTTGGCTGAGCAACATAATCCTCGTTATAGTTATGACTATCAGCATATGGATAAAAATCATTATAATAATTATGGTGTTCATTATAATCAGAATATGGAGACGGTTCGTCGTTTACATTTAATTCATGTAATCGGTTGATTTTTGGACGCGGAGCTGTTCGCATTGAAACATCGGTATTTTGTGGCTGTGTAGGCCTATAACCAAAATTATGTTGTGGTTTATAACCAAATTCTTGAGGTGGTTTGTAGCCAAACTGGTTTAATGGTTGATTATTAAACTGTTGGGGTGGTCTATATCCAAATTGTGGGGGCGATTTATAACCAAGCTGGTTTGGTGCCTGATTGCCAAATTGTTGTGGTATCATTCTTGGCTGGTTATTATTAACACTAGGCCTATAACCAAATTGTGGGTTGGTATTAAAATTAGGTTTATATCCAAAGGGCATTTGTTTATTTATCATAGCTAATGGCTGATGATATTGTTGGGCTTGATTAATTTGTGGCATACCAAATTTAAAATTTTTATTTTGTTGTATAGGTAAATTAAAATTATTTTTAAAATTTGAAAAGATTAGCGAATTTTTATGTGTGTTATTTGATGTATATAATTTATTTTTCGCAGTGTACTAATCCTGAAAATTAACTTCCTCTAAGACTATACTTAGCGCCTGTTCTAAAGTGTCGGGCGTTTTTAAGTGCACTATTCGAACCATGTACTCGGGTAAATTATATAAAAAAACATTTAGGGCCATATTGTTATAAATTATAATTTTACTTTGTTTTATTTGTTCATTACTGATCCTGTTCACTTTTGATATTAAAGTCGAACGGACGGATTGGATCCTGTTACAAAATTCTAAATAACTTTCGTGATTTTTAATCTTTAAGCTTTCTAATTCAATTGCAATACACTCCTCGTTACGCGGATCCCCAAAATGCTGAATTAGCAGATTCTTGAAGTCCGACCATGAAACAATATCCTCACGCTCGCTTATCAGTGCAGCTGCATTGTCTACTAACCTACTCATAACACAATGCATAACATATACATTTTGCGCATCACTTCCCTTAAATTTATCAATTATATACTCGCATTTTCTTATATATAGATTTAATTCTCTTTTATGTCCACCAAATAACGGGATAAGTTTTATAAATTCACTGGGAATAAGGGTAACTTGTTTCATTTTTTTTAAATATAATAAAATGCGAATAAATAAGATTCTTAAAATATGATATACAACTTTTTAAAGTGTATATAAAAATATAATTACTATATTAATATAATTAAACCTTTTATATTTTAACAGTAACAGTTTTATTTATATTTTTATATTATATGTAAGATCTAAGAGACTTAATTATATAAATTCTGTATGTCTATGTCATTAATATGATTTACTAATTATTGTTATAAAATATTCCCTTTTAATATTTCTTTAAATCACTGATAAACTTTGTACTTATATACTTTTTAACACTTAAACTTAAACCAGATAACGTTATAACGGAAGAGGTTCTATTCCTGAAATAACGAGCAGTTAAGGAAGGTGAAAAGTTGTACTCACCAACCGGCTGCTGCATTCATTTTCTTCTCCACGGCTTGTCTTATTTATTTGGTAGGTCCTTTTGGATTACTCCCTATGTTCGCGTCTCGATGGCGAAATTATCAGAATTTTATGATGAAAACGCGATGAAACGGCACAATTTTCGGGAAAAATCCTACAGACTGCGCCAGTCAAGTTTCCGGGAGCGAGAAATAACTTTTTTAAAAATTTATTTAAACTTAAACTTAATTAAACAATTCAAAAGATTTGGATTTTAAATTGTTACTTAAACTAAAACTTATTTTAATGAGACAACCGAACAAAGTTAGATGCTCTAATTGAATGCTTCAATATGTAGCATGTAAATCCGTTCATAATGTGAAAACATTCCTGGTTCACACGCTACATGATATTCCTGCGAATGAAATAGGTGATATCTAAGCATTAATTCTTATAGTAGGGATGGGTGAGGGTAACATAACTACCTTGTCGTTGACTGGCAGTTCGCCATATTTGTTTACGATTTAATTTAGGATATCTTGACATTCTAATTGACTAAATGAAATGATTCAGAATTTCAACAACTAGGAGTAGTTGAAGCAACTTTCTATAGCATAACATACGTGATAAGCCTTGATGTGACATACTCACCATATGTAGGGCTCACCAAATAGAGCACAAATATATATATATATATATATATATATATATATATATATATATTTTTTTTTATTTTGATACTCATATGACGTTAGTTCGTCACGTGTTATCGACTGTTTGCTATAAATAATCGTTTGTTCTACACTTTTTTATTTAACAAAGATTCTTTTTTAAATTGCCTGTGCCGCCGAACGATGATGATGAGATCATACGTCGGACGGACACAGAAGAAGTTAAGGATCTAATAAAGAAACATCACTCGATGAGGGCTCGACGGAATAAGCAACACGGCACTGAAACAGTTGCTGCCCGTTATTATAAACCTCTTAGTGTGCATCTTTAACGCCCTTCTGGCGCAGTTTACCTTCCCAGACATATGGAAGGAAACCATAGTGATTGGCATACACAAACCGGAAAAACCCCGGACGGAGCCCACTAGCTACAGACCCATAAGTCTCCTAAGCTCGCTAGGAAAAAATCTATGAGAGAATAATTCTCGCACGCCTAAAAACCGTGATACGAGAGAAAAATCTCTTCATGGACGAGCAGTTCGTGTTCCGCGGCAGCCACAGCTGTCCACAACAAGTACACCCCCTCACGGAGTACGTACTCTCGGGACTCAAAGACAGGGCCGGCCACGCGGCACGGGCGCTGTCTTCTTTAATGTAGCAAAGGCGTTTGACAAGATCTGGCATCAAGGCCTCATCTTCAAACTGTACCAACTAGGATTGCCCGACAGGCTGGTGCTAATCGTAAACAGTTACCTAGCAAACAGGCAGTTCCGCTACAGAGTGGAGGGCACTCTGTCCTCCCCTCGTCCCCTCAGAGCTGGAGTTCCTCAAGGATCGGTCCTCAGTCCCAACCTCTTCAATCTGTACACAAGCGACATACCACGACACCCCGGCGTCCAGCTGGCGATGTTCGCGGATGACACCACACTGTACACGTGGTACATCCCCAAATTCGGAGCCAAGCTACTCCAAAAGACCGTCAACGAACTCGGTGAATGGTTCTTAAATTGGAGAATAGAGGTAAAGGCGGAAAAGAGTAAGTCCATGCTCTTCTCCCAAACGAGGAAACATGCCCGCCATCCTGCTCCACGCTAGCGAGATACCCAGAGCAGAGACGGTAAAATATCGAGGCGTTACGCTCGATGATGTCGTACTGCAGTGCAGCATTCGCGCACATATCTCCGCCCAAATAGAACGTTTGCAGAAAATGCAGAATAGATTCTTGCGCATGGCCACTGGATGCCCGTGGTACATTCGTAACATCGACCTACATTGCGACTTTCACTTAACATCGATAGAAGGACGCTTCAAAGAGCTGTCTCAAAAGTTCTTTGACCGTGCTCTTAATCACAAAAACAAATTAATTGTTCAAACGTCGGAATACGTCCCGACGTTAATAACCGGTTCCCGTTACCGTCGGCCGAAGCACGTACTGCACGACGCTGACGACGCGATAGCCATAGCAGTTGCTAAGTCCGCCACAAGAAAAAACACACCCACACACGTAGACAACCAGATCCGCAGTAAAATACCAATAGGGCCAACCTAACGGATAGCAGGCTTTAGTTGGAAGTAGCTATCGCTTCACGACCTGAGCCCGACACACACTTCAGGCCCCCTTGGGTCGGCTGGATGGTGCGTAAATGAATTTCTCCTGCTAGAGCCAATACAATGAACACCGCTCGTACCCGTCGAGCGTTGAAATCTCACATATAGTGACACAGTTATAACATATGACTGTTATAACAGCATATGAATGACAAAATGACCGCTTACGGAAACGAGCCCGGGTTCGAATCCGTAAGTTGAGAACTTAGATATATAGAAATAAAATATCGCGACTGTAGAGAGCTCTAATAATAATAAATAAATCAAGAACACGGCTTTTGTTGATTTGTAGCGCAAATCAACCCCTCCAGTCAGGTCCTCCAGGGGGTGAGGGGACCGGCCTCCTCAGATAAGCCAAACAGTAAGTGACCTCAATTATCCTTATCCACGACCCCTCAACTTAAACGGCATCGTGCGCGCGCCGTCCCACTAGTGTGGGGAGTTTGCCCCTTTTCGGTCCCAATAATAATCACCACAGAGTAACACCCACAATAAAATTCCATTTTAGGATTTCAAAAAAGTAATCATAACCAGTTATAATAAAACTTTCAAGGCTGGCCTTCGAACTTCACCTATAACACCAATGTTCTACAAGAGGTATGTTGATGATACTTTACCTAAGGATAGAGTAACCATATTCCTTAACCATCTAAATAGTATAAACTCCTAAATACAATTTACAGTGGCGTTAGATGCAAATAATTCTTTGGCTTTCTTTGTTTTGATCATCCGTAATCCCAACAAGACATTCAGTCATACCATGTACTGGAAGCAAACCCATACTGATCGGTATCTAAACGGAATTCTCACCACCATCCAACAAAGTTGTCTACCGTGGGTAAATCTGTGTTTCAGAGAGCACGAGGCATCTGTGACAAGCAATACCTGGATACCGAACTTCAACATGTCAAGCAAGTTCTGCGAGACAACAAGCTTCAGGTTCCCCGTCTGCTCCACAGAAGCCGAGTGAAACAAGCCACTGTCGAGCGCTTTCCTGCAATATTACCATATTTAAAAGGGGTGACTGATAAGATTGGCTCAAGCGAGCTTCAATAAAAGCTATTTTAAGCCGCCAAAGAATTAGTTAGTCGTTTCTTACCATTAGTGAAGTGTGAATCCCTCTGCAAGATGCAGGAGTGTACAAGCTTGATTGTGACTGTGGACTCTACTATATAGGGCAAACTAAAAGATCTATAAAAAACTTGCGTTTAAAGAACATATTGCCGATATGAAACACCGACGTGTTATAAAATCTGCGGTCTGTGAGCATGCTGAAGTTGGGCACTGCCATTACTTTAGATTTGATAAAGCGCAAACCCTCACTCCACACGGGAACACCGATTCCTTACAAGGATGATCCGTGAGGTTATTGTAATTAAAATTCATCCAAATTTCAATAGAGAAGATGGCTGGGTTCCTCCCTATGCTTGGGACCCAGTGGTAAACATAATGAAATCAAAACGTAAACATAACACCTCAAGACAGCAAGATATAATAAGTACTGTTTGCGTTAATCGGAACAACTAAAATTATAATTCTTTGGGTACTTTTAAAAACTTGGATCAGGACATCTGTCATCTCAGTCCACCCGTGACCATAGTTGCTGTAAAGCTTCTGAAACGTCGGGCTAGCTCAATAATCAAATAAACCGCGATAAAAGCCGTGAAAGTAGTTTTATTTTAAAACTTTCAATTTTTCCTTTATTACGCGAAGTATAAAAATTTAAAAAAAATATCTTGGTACGCCAAAGAAATATATCTTGTAACGCGTGCATAAACACACTTTTTCTTAATTACAGATTTTTGTAGTATTTAATTTTTATTAAAATAAAAACACATTGATATTTTATTTTATTAATTCAATTCTATAGTGCGTTTATTAAATTATGAAATAATTAAGGTCTGTGTTCCACAACAAAATATTCTTATATTAACAGGGAAAATCTATAAAGGTAATCATGGCAAGACATAGCCTTGTTTAGCCAGCCTACTAAACAGACGCAAGGTAGCCCTGAGTACACCTAAGAAAAAGTAAAATCTAGAATTTACATCGGAATAAAATAAGCAAGAGAAAGCGAGGTATACTTATAGGGAAGTACATTAGAAAAAAAAAAGACAAAAATATTGTTTGTATTTGTCACAGTATCAGTCTTTGGCAGTGGGCAGTTACAATTAGGCCCAACAAAATTGAGGTTAACCGCTAACTCTGGAATTGTGCTCTTGCTATCTTAAAAAACTTGTTGTTGTTTTTTTTTTTTGTGTTTTACGTGATTTTGGACTTGAAGAGTATGGTTCATTGTTGTGTTGTGTGTTGGCTGTAACAGCTGTAGCGAACGTAAATACAAAAATCTACCTTTCATTCATAAGTATGATAATATCACATTTAAGGTTTTTTCATGAAAAGTACACGCAGACCACTACTGCGCATAATTTTTCTATTCTAGTGGGTGAGTTCTATCTCGCGGAAAAATGGTGAAATTTATGACCAAATATGGATGGTTGCTTATTTTTATTTCTATGCGGGTTATTACGTATAAACGGCCATTTTGTTGTGCAATTTTATTTTGTCGTATTACGAATTATATAGGCAGAACCTGTATTTAACTGTTTTATTTTTACAGATTTCCGGAAATTCCTGAACTTCGTAAAACGTGGATAAAATCAATTGGACGTGAGAATTGGGAACCGCATAAATATACTCGATACGTTCTAAACATTTTCAAGCAAATTGCTTTCGTTAAACGCAACGCATGACATTTTTAAACCCATTCTCAGTTCCAGTTTTATAAATTCAATTAAGCTGTTACTTTGATTTACTTACTTAATTGTTTAACACCTAAAATTATATAAAAGAATATCTCTATTTCGACAATTATTGTACCCGTTGGTTAATTGTCAAAATTATAGTCATAGCAACATCACACATAACAACTTAAATAAAAAATATATTGTTTATACCATATCCACAAATTTATTTATTTAAAATACATATATCATCATCACATATTACAAAACAATAAACTGCAGGATATATAATATTGTGTATACCAAAACTAAACCATAATCATACATTATACATTGTCTGTTATTTTCTACTTTGCTTGTATTAATCGTTACGGATTCAATCTCTCGAGGATCAACCATCTATAGCTACAGGCCAACAACTTACATATGTAATGTATCAACTATATTACAATTATTACAAGGCTTTAAATATTAGCTTCCTGATATATTTCATGTTTACTTCGGATTGACAATATTCTCTACAGTCGACAATCTGATTTTTTTAAAGTAAAAGTAAGTTAGGAATAAAAAATAATACGATTCCTTGTTCGTATATATTTTATAACTTTCCTTAACTTGCTGAAGACTGCCTTTCTCATGTTTTATTCCTTACTTTGTACTGTCGGTACTTAATAAACAATACTCTCATTATTTACATTTATAAACATTTCTCTTTCAATTATTTTATTTTTTTACCCTTTATTTAGAATTGTTTGTTTTAGGAACGACCTGCCAAAAGAAAATGGAGCCCAGAAATCAATTTCACACCCAGAAAAAAGAAACTAGCTTCACATCTAAACCGCCAAACACTTCTGGCTAAAACAAGACAGACGAAATTAGCTGTTATATATGGCTTATTAGTTAATTAAGGCCACTTGTAAAAAAATTGAATGTGAGAATACATTATACTGTAAAGTCCATTGCAAGGAGAGAAGATAATATAAGAAACTTCTATACGAAATTAATTCTTTTTAGAGGTCAATAAAAATAATTGAGTCTAGTTTTAATGTTTTCATACCATTTTTTGTTTTAGCCCTCATCCATCCCTCCGTGCGTGTCAGTGAGTAGCCGGTGGCATATGGGATGCTACCGGCTACTCACAGACACGCACGTTAGTACGGCTGTCACTTAGTGGCTATAGTTAGTGAGCGACAAGTACCTCCCCGGTCTACTTCCTAGTTCCCTGTTCTAAAATTACGACCCTATCAAATGAGTTATATAGCACATCCCATTAATAAAAGCCACACGTACATTACAACAAGGCTTGTAACCAAATTTTGAATTAAAATGTAAAATTGTAGCTATTCTCTTACTGTTCATAGAGTTTGTTATACGAATTGTTTTCATGCTTCAAACAAAATGTAGAAACATGCCGAAAGTATAAAATCATAGCTGAAAGCTGGAGCTTGGCGTGCGACTTTCGAAAGTCTTGAAAAACTTTGTACCAACGCAAGATCACCATGACACTCAACACAAAATATATTTTTTAATTCTAAAAAAATGTCTTTTATAAGTGACGCTACTGAGATGTGCATTAATTTATACCCTATTTATCAAGTAAACACTCGCGTAAGCTTAGTACATCACGATACTTCATAATTAAAATAAGGTATTTCATAATTAAGAAAAATTAAAGTCATCGGCGCTCTTAGTCACTCACAGAAACTAAAATGGCCACGGGCGGGTCATGTAGCCAGGCTCCCTGATCATTATTATCAGCTCTTTTTTGTGCATTGCTGGACATAGGCCTCTTTCAATGAACGCCAAGACGAAGATCTAAAGGAAATATTTACATACAATGAATATTAAATTCAAGTTATAGAATAAGTTAATGTTTAAATTCCATTCATATGTCACACACTTCAAGGAATAGAATTCATTAAAACAGATGACTCCATATAATGTAAATTTAGAAGAAAGTATTTAAAGTAAGGACAATTATTATCCCATCTTATCTCGACCTCTTTTTTTTCAATTGATTTCACATTTACAATGTACATTTGTTTGTTTTAGTCTAATCTGTGGGATTGCAAACAGTTCATTGATATTAACAAAGTACCTGAAACAAACAACTTATTTGTGTCACTTAACATAATTGTATATGTTAAGTCAGTGGGATATTTGTGGGGCACTCATATACATTGTGTAGCAAAGGAGTGCGATGCATCTGCACAACAATTCTGTTGACATCTGGGCGTCGGTATTAATCAAATGGCCCCAAATGACCGTTTGTCAGCTTATGCTATAAAAATCTACTTGTGCTTCTTTTGTTATAGAAAATTGTAGTGTCTATATTTAAAGAAATAGTATGATTACAGGTCTTTCAGAAATATTCAACAAATAATTTATATGCAACTGTAAGGGAGATCTCTGATCTCTCATCCACTAAAACCTTTCGAATGTCTGGCTGTTTGCTGTTATACCGTTTAACGCATACTTTGACAATTATAATGACAGTTACAAATTCTAATTATTTACATTTTGTGATATTTCATTAGATTATATATCCTCTGAAACACTTATAATTTTAAAGCTAAATTTAAAAAAAAAATGCTAACCCTTTATAAACGGGGAACCACTCCTGCGACGGGCTGTCGTGTACGATAAACCCCGGACGCAGGATATCTGTGTTTGTCGTTATTTATGCCCCGACTTATGTCGAGACCCAAGGCTGGTTTTAGTGTCACGCGGACCGTCAGTACGTATCGCTCCGTGCTTACCAATCTGTATTAAACTTACGGAGCGTTTTAGAGAAATGCGTACAGGTCCGTACGGACACCGTCCGCGCGGACAGCTCCGCAGCCGTCCGCATGGCGCGTCCGTTCCAGGGAGCTATCCGCGCGGAGCGCTGCTCGCGCGCCTCTGCCTACAGTGAGCGTTTTAGTCGAGGCGAGTCTTGCCAGGGCACCCTGCCGGTTGGGCTTAAATGCTACTCTGCAAAGTGGTCACGCAAAGCGTTTCCACACCTGGTTGTAGGTAAATTATTTGATCTATCTGCCATACCCTCAATTGTCAGTGTATCTTCAATACTATACCCGTCCCAAACTCTTATAAAATTATTCAACAAGCAGCATACTTTTACAATGTTCTTCGCTACTTTGAAACTGACATCAATAGGTGTATGAAACACTCTAAATTTGTTTGACATTTATAACAAATGTCGATTCTATGTAACGTCTACTACGGCTCAATCTGTAATTAAATATTTTTTTCTCATGGGTCATATTAGTTCTCACATAACGCTTCATACCTTTTTGAGATATTCCAAAAGCACCATCGGCTACAATCACATATGGAACTGGAATATTCGTTCCGGGTCCTGGAATATTTAGATGGTTATTCTCTAAGTTCCTGTAGAGCAGTGTTTCCCAACGTGGGGCCCACGCCCCACAGCGATGCGATTTAATAGTTAAGGGGGGCGATTTTAAAATGGACTCGACACGACTTTAACACTTTCGCTTTGTTATTTAAATGCAATGCTAGATATCGGTGACAAATTTAACAAAAAAGGCAAACTCTTAAAAAAATGCTGTAAATAATTATTAGGTATAATTTCGTTTGACGTTACCAAAATATCAACTGGGTAATTAGAGTCGTCAAGTAAACTTCGTCGGGGATTCACCGTGGAGTGCGCCACCTGTCGCGGGGAACACCGGACGTTTTAAAACTCGCTAAACAATTGCGTTGTTCGCACCTAATTGGCCCAACTCAACTTCTGTAGTGTTTCACATCATTCAGTTGGTATTAATTTGAAATAAGTATCCGTCAAGTAATCGTTGATTTAACAAATATGCTTAGATATATTGTAGCAGTTACGCTTATGTCGTATTACTCACATGCACACACAACTCATGACTGCGCAATGCGCATCATAACACGATCAGTAATATAGCCGACATCGTTCGCTCAAGATACACAACCAGTCTTCAATACATAAAAGTATTTAAGTTGTTATATTCTAAATAAATTTATATAGTTATTATTTAGTTATTGTTATTTTAACACCCACCAACAACAATATAGTATATATACAATTGGTAAGTATTTGATTTTATTTATATTTATTTTAATTTTAGAAGCATTTAACTTTCCAGTTTTTTTTGTCAAGTGAAAAAAATATCGGTAATATATAATAATATACATTTAAATAAATATGTTTCTTTGCGTCATACGTTTACTCTGTCATATTGAATTCATTTTAACACATATTTTATTATATTGTTTTTTAATTGATTTTTTTAGCCCATAATAAAATAAGTGGAACAAACAAGAAAAAAAACTCGTCAATATTCGGAGGAATATTTAAAATTGGGGTTCATACGCGCTGTTCACGATGAGCGGATGCCGCTTTGTCTCTTATGCCAGCAATGCTTGACCAACGAATCAATGAAACGAGGTCGTCTTGAGGCGCATTTGAAGGCGAAACATAGTGTTCATATAAATTCAGATTTGAGTTACTTTAAAACTGTAAAAGAAAAGTTTGAAAAAAGAACCACATTACAGTCTCTATTTACTGCTCGTTCTTTAACAAATAATCGTCTTTCTGAGGCTAGTTATCAAATTTCTTTATTAATCGCTAAAACTGGAAAAAATCACACTATAGGAGAGAATTTGATAAAACCGTCAATATCAGCATTTCTTATAACGGTTCTGGAAAAAGGTGACAAAGATGTAAAAGCTATGCCACTCTGTAACAATACTGTTAGCAGAAGAATAGACGAAATGAGTGAGTATGTTGAAAAACAACTTGTTGGAAAGCTGAAAACAAGAAATTTCTCTGTACAAATGGATGAATCAACTCAGTGAGGCAGTATTGATAACCTATGTAAGATATATTGATGAAGGGCATTTTACTGAAGAAATGTTGTTCTGTAAAAGATTAGAAAGCACCACTACCTCCAAAGATATATATAATAAGTTAAAAAACTACTTAGATATCAATGATATATTAATGAAAAATATGATGCAAGAAAAATGGCTGCTTAAAATTGTTGTAAGATGCGAATCCAGAAATGATTATTGTACATTGTGTTATTCATAAGGAAAACTTGGTAGCTAAAAATATCTCGCCTGTTCTAAATGAAGTACTACATACAGTAATAAAGTGTGTTAATGCTATTAAAGCTAGTGCCAAATGTGAACGTCTTTTCAAGTTATTTTGTGAACAACAAAATGAAGACCATGTGAGACTTTTAGTTCATACTGTAGTAAGATGGCTATCCAAAAGCAACTGCTTGAAAAGATTTATTTTTAAGCGACAAACCTGAAATGAAGTATCTGTTAACAATCGATGGTAAAGCATTTGTAAGTTATTTTGCCGATATCTTTGAAGTATATTAAATAAGCAACTTCAAGGAGCAAAAAAAACACTTGTCGATGCAAAAACAAAGATATTTGGTTTCATTACCAATATAGAGTTATATCAGAAACACATTAACAACAAAAACTTTGAACAATTTCATTGGCTCCAAAAATGTGAAGTAACTGATACCGCTTTACTTGTTATTGTCAGTCATTTCAATATTCTATCTGCTGGTTTAAAAGAAGGATTTTCTGATTTAAAACAAATTGATTTCCCAACATGGATGATGCAGCCAATATTAGTGGATTTGTCTGATATATCAATTATGCAGCATCACGAAGAACTCGCAGAATTGCAAAATGATGAATCCGTAAAAACTTTATTTAATATAAAAGGACCGATGGCATGGCTTGGTGGAGAAACTGAAACTAAATACCCAAATGCAACCAAATGTGCAAGAAAACTTTTGCTACCGTTTCCATCTTCATATTTAGCTTAATGTGGATTTAGTGCTGTAAGTGATTTACTGATAAAAAAAGAAATCGACTTAATATAACACAACGTGGAGACTTGAGATTAAAGCTATGTAAATTGGAACCTAATATAAAATCTCTGTGCAGCAAGCATCAAGCGCCAGGATCGCACTAAATGAATATAAAAAAATCAATATTAAAATTATTTTGAACTTCAGTTTTTCATTATATGTTTTGAAATTTTACTTAAGATGTTTTGATATCAATTTCATAGTGATTCCTTCCTAAAACTTATCATTTATATTTCTTAAGGGAACAAAACAATTTTCAAAGTTTAAAAATTATGTATGGGGGCATAAAAATTTTAGAAATGTTAAGGTGGTGGGCATGGTCTAAAAAAGGTTGGGAAACACTGCTGTAGAGTGTACTGTCTCGAAATATAGACGAGCCAAGTTTTTGCCATATGATGCACAGTTTATGTACGTAAAACAATAGTTTGTATCGCACATAGCTAAGAGGACTATGGAATAAAAATTCTTATAGTTGTAAAACATTGAGCCACCACCAGCTGGATTTACTATTCGTATGTTTGCCGTCAAGAGCTCCAATGCAATTTGGAAAATTTGTATTTTGTAGAAATCCGTCACTTATATCTTGCCGCATATCTGGGCTTCTTGTTGGTGTGCATTCATCGTGTAGTGTATTCCACATTATCGTGCTCACTTCATTCGCGATTTGACTTATTGTTGCAGTTCCCATCCTGAATGAATAGTGCAAGTCTGTGTATGTTCGAACCTAAAAAAATGTTTGTATCATTGCAGTTAAAATACTTCAGCAAAGATGGAAAACAGTCAGAGAGGCATTCTTCAAAACAAAGGCTACAATGAAAAATCAACCTTCTGGTAGTTCTGCTAAGAAGTATCAAGAGTATATTTACTATGAAGAATTAATGTTCTTAAATCCTTCTGCTAAAAATGATTTTGACGAGTCAATGATATCATCGCCCCTAGTTCCAGAAAACGTAAACGTAACGTCTCCAGAAAATAAAGAAAATATAGAACATATAAAACCAGAAAATATTGCATCTCCAGAAAACCTAACGTCACCAGCAGCATTATCAGAGAATATTGCATCACCAGAAGGTACAGTAACTACAGAAAATATACAGCGTGCTATCAATCACGGATCACAAAATTCATGGACCCAAAAAAGAAAATATAGACAGCGACTAACAAATCAAGAAAGTTTACCGTTTGAACGAGAGTTATTAACTTTGCTGTCTAACCAGACACCTGACCTTGCCGCTGATGATATGGTTTTTTTTTCTTCTTTGGATCCAATTTTACGCAGTTTTGATATAGAACAAAAGTTAGAGTTTCTTGATCGAAACTCGTATTTTTTGTGCTGCGCGAGGCAACGGCTATTAAAATTATGCGAAATAGCCCCAGTAGCTCTTCATCTACAACAAGATTTTCACCGCAATATGATCCTGAAGCTGCTGGCACATCGTCAGCACACAACTATATGTATGATGCTCCAGGTTAACAAACAACAGGGTCGCGATAAGACAATAATCATAATAATTGAACATTTCTTAGAGGTTCATATTACCGCCTATTATGTTGATAGTATGTAGATTATTATTTTTATAAGAATTACATTCCCTATTGTGTCGTTTTTTGCCAGAAGGTACTATTTTGTCGGTTATCGATAAGACGTTGTGCCATGGAGTCTAACCTAACCTCATCAACAATCGAAGCGGTGCCTTTTACTGAACTCAAAATAAAAAATAAATATTATCTTACTTCTTTTTTTAATGGTATGTGAGGGCAGACGAGCGGTCGGAACCCTTTTATGACTACCGACGCCCACAGACATCTACATATAAACGATGTAGATGCGCTGCCCTCCTTCCTCCCACTTTCATGGGCCACCGGAAACTCACACACCACACGAAACGCGACAGTATAACTGTCACTTCACGGCGGTATCGTGTGAGCGAGACGTACTACCCTGATCGTGCCGGCCCATTTCGGCTGCAATACAGCGAGGCACTACCTCTTACCTATTTAGAGAAATGCTCTTTTACTCTTACCTCAAAGTAACCACCAGCCGTTCAATCGGTGGTACAGGACGTCGTAAGCTGCAACAGACTAATTTATTCTTGTCTTTGACAGTAGTTCGTCAAAACTTCTGGTCGACATACGAGAGTAGTTAAAGAACTTTGTTTCGTCAGCACACAAGTTGCCGTATAATGTGACGAATTCTCCCGCGACGGCTCTCTGTTCTATTTAAGGGTGGACATGTAGTCCATTTCGCTTCAAATTTTTTTTTGTTTCGAGTGTAATATAGGGCAGTTACTAACAACACCTGACCGACCTGTTACTGAGTCTGTGACCAGCCCATTGCCACTCCAGCGAGCCTATCCACCGCGCGGTATTGGATATTTTAGTTCTCTGCCTTATGACTTCGTTACGAATTTGTCGGACAGAGAAACACTACCGCAAACTTGCGGACCAGTCCTAAATTAAGAGGCGATGTTTCGGCTTCGTAGGTCATCACGGGGAAAACGCATTGTTTGAATACTTTCGTCTTCAAGCTCTGACGTGAGAATGTGACGACGATTAAAAATAAAATAAAATTTATATTTGCCGAAATAAAGGCAGAATTGACAACGTTCGATTTTAGTAATTGCATATATACATTAAATAAACGTGAACAATCTAAATATAATACGCGCAAAAGCAAACAAATTTTAAAATTCGAAAAATTAAACGAACGTTCAAACGTCAAAGGGAACAATACCATCGACACTAGCTCTAACCAATCACGCGCAATTGTCAATATGTCAAAACAGTGTTTTCATAATAATACTTCGAAGGTTTTGAAATTGGTTTAAATTTTGCTGTGATGCCTCGAAAAATTCCGTTTGTTGAAATTATTTCCAATGTAGAGGACTTCCTGTATAAAAATAATATGAAGAGGCAAGATTCGGAGGCCAGAGACAGACAAGATATATCGTCAGTTTTAAGACGAAGCCCCGAACCAAAATTAAATATTCCTTTCGAACAATACAAAGAGTTGCAAAACTTACGCAAAATACAGGGTATAAAGATTCTTCGCGCGGATAAAGGTAATGCACCGTAATAATGGTTACGACATATTACAATGACAAAATTGAACGCCTTTTACCGGATGAGTTCACTTACAAAAGTGTCAAAACCGACCCAAGTAATAGCGTTGTAAAAATTATTAGTGATCTCATTAAAAAAACGCCCCGAATCATTGAGTCTTGACGTTACAAATCTAATGCCTTCGTGTGCAAAATTGCCAAAACTCTATGAGTTGCTGAAAGTACACAAGACATAGTGAGCCAAATTGATCCACCAACTTATAAATTGGCTCAACATGTGGCGGAAGTCCTATCACCACTTCGTGGACTCACTAAAGCATTTAGAAGGGTCTCATACCACTTTTTGGTAGAGATACTACAAGTACCATTTAAATAGTATAAACTCCTAAATACAATTTACAGTGGAGTTAGATGCAAATAATTATTTGGCTTTCATTGTTTTGATCATTCGTAATCCCAACAAGACATTCAGTCATACCATGTACTGGAAGCAAACCCATACTGATCGGTATCTAAACGGAATTCTCACCACCATCCAACAAAGTTGTCTACCGTGGGTAAATCTGTGTTTCAGAGAGCACGAGGCATCTGTGACAAGCAACACCTGGATACCGAACTTCAACATGTCAAGCAAGTTCTGCGAGACAACAAGCTTCGGGTTCCCCGTCTGCTCCACAGAAGCCGAGTGAAACAAGCCACTGTCGAGCGCTTACCTGCAATATTACAATATTTAAAAAGGGGTGACTGATAAAATTGGCTATATTCTCAAGCGAGCTTCAATGAAAACTTATTTTAAGCTGCCAAGGAATGTTAGTCAGTTCTTACCATCAGTAAAATGCCATATAACTCTGCAAGATGCAGGAGTATAGAGCTTGATTGTAACTGTGAACTCTCTTATATGGAGTAAACTAAAAGATCTATAGAAACTCGCGTTAAGTAACATATTGCCGATATGAAACACCGACGTGTTACAAAATCTGTGGTCTGTGAGCATGCTGAAGTTGGCCCCTGCCATTACACTAGATTTGAAATAGCACAAATCCTCACTAGGGAACAGAGATCCATTCCAAAAATGATCTGTGAGGCTATTGAAATTAAAAAAACATCGATCCATCCATTTCAGTAGAGAAGGTGACTGGGTTCTTCCCTCTACTTGGGACCCAGTGGTAAACATAATCAAATAGAAAACTAAACATAACACCTTAAGAAAGCTAGATATAATTTTTCTTCATCGGTTTGCGTTAATCTGAACAACTAAATAATTATAATTATTCGGGTACTTTTAATTTAAAAAAAGACGTCAGGACATCTGTCATGTCAGTTCGCCCATTACCATATTGCTGTAAAGCTTCTAAAATGTTTCGGTCCCAAAAATAATCACCGTAGGGTAGCGCCCACAGAACATTCCGGTACATCTCTTCCTATCTGCGGGAAAGGAGGGGGTATGTCCCCCAATCCTCTCCCTAAACCTGAAGACACAAAAGATTTCGATTTTCCGAAGAATAGTTGAGGCGGGAGCAACAGCGCCGCCAACCTGTAATTAGATCCATTCGCAAGTAAAAAAAATCAGCAGCTCTAGGCTCCGGGCCGCAAACCGCGCGGCTGTTTTGATACAATTTTTTTATATATCAAAAGGAGAAATCGGAGTCTCTGTACAACTACCGACGCCCATAAACATCCGCATAATTATCATGTAGATGCTGTGCCCACTTTTCCTCCTCCCCTCTAATTGGCCACTCTACACCGGTATCATGTGAGCGAGAGTCAACTAAACCAGACGTCGGTCATTTGTCATACAATACGCCTACGTCTAAGCCAACATACGGATTTAGTACAATTCAACAAATTAAATTAAATTATGTTAGTATTATTAGTGGGATAGCCGCATTTGTGTCGATGTTTTAAATTTCCGTACACCACGAAATCGTCAGAAGTTCCGTATACCACGAAATCGTCAGACGTGACCCCTTTGTCATTGTAGTTCATTTCAAAGCGAGTCAGCGGCCCCGCTGCTCTCCACCTGCCCCCCGTCCGTGACGCAAGTTGACGAGTACCTATTAGTACTTCAAGTTTATTTTTCTTACGTTTCAATTAATATTTTATATAAATTATTGGTTTAAGCAATTGCGTATGAATGTGGATATTTAAGGGCGAATCTCATTTTCACTGGTTGTTGTTGGTGACCAGGAATACTATTAAGTAGTTCGTTTTATGTATTTTGACTGATGAATAGTTTATACTTTATTGTATGACAGTTACTTAGATGCTTTTAAACATCTCATGTGAAATATATTATCACTTCCAGTGCCGGATTATCCATGTCGGGCCGTCCTACGCAATGCATTTGTAATTTTTGCTGTGACACTGGGGCTTGTGGATAATCCGGCCTTGCTCACATTGCACGAGTTAAGGTTTCTTACAGAGGCGTAGTTACCGCCGTATTAATGATGTGTTCCCCGAGCCTGAAGAGAGGGGCCCGACGTGCTATGAAGTCGGTAGAAGTAGCTATGAACGGGCTGACGTGCTATGAAGTAAATGATGACACAAGGCTGGTCCACGGCGGGCTACGCCGCTAGCTTCTTTATGTATGATTATGTATGTCTTATGTAAGATTTTAGCACATCTAAGTTCTACGAGCATTACAACGCATTCGCAACTTGTTATTATAATTCCATTTAATTATGATTAGTAGACAAAAACCGTTTTTTATTTTACCCGTATAAATATTTTAATTACTTTTTACATAAACTGAGTTTAATGAATCATGAAATTTTTGGTGACGACGAGGCGCGGATGTGATTCCAATGGGCATATACTTCATGAGACGAGACAGCATAGCCATCACCTCACGTCGGTGTTAATATATGGAGCGCTTTCTCTCCCTCTCTCTCTCGCTCTCTCATATCTCAGTTGTGTCTTCTTTATTCACCTGCATTGACACTGTTACTAACAAAAACAAAACTGTTACTATTAAAGGAAATTGTATTTTAAACACAATGTTGCAAGGCAGGGCGAATATTCGGAACTCAGTTATGATATATTCTATACTAGGATATTTATTGCGAATACCGTTTCAAAGTTAAGATTTAATTTTTAAGACATTACTCAGTTCACGTTCTCAGACAGTTCACGTCCTGTCAAAATCCAAATGGCTGAACTTCTTTGTCGGGGTCATGCTTGACAACGAAAGTGACAATTGATAAAGGAAAGGACAGAGGACTGACATTTGTAACTTGACCTTCACGAATAACAGCCACACCTACGCAGAGATAATATAGATAGAAGAGGATGTCATAGGCAATTAATGCATAAATATAATATAAATAAAGAAGGGAAGCCAGCCTAAGTCTCTCTCTTTAATAATTAATTTCTCTCTGCTCAATGCGCATTCATGTATCTTCCATTTTTTTTTTCAAAGCGTCCTAAAGTATAAACAACCCCCAATCATAAAAATCGCGATTCTTTGTCAAATATATAATACACTGCGCGTAGCATAGGCACTATATTTTTAGTACAATAATAAAAAAAAATTATCTACTGACTCTCGACTATAAAAATACTGAAATGATTGGTAATGCAGAGTCATATCATATTCAAAACATAACAATTTAAGGGATCCGGGAATGAAACCCCTATTGTTAAATATAACAAAACAATCATTTCTGAAGCTCCGTTACATATTAGTTAGTGATGGATATGGAAGTGAAACTGTGGAAAATCCTATTGAGGAGGATGGGAATTTTCTATTGCATTGGTTATATAGTATTCAAGTGTCATGAAAACCTGAAGTGGAATTCTAAAGGCTCCAGCCAAACCGTAATGTACCGTAGCTCGGCGACCGTTCCACAAAGTCTACGCTGATTAATTAATTGTTTTTTATAAATTAAAGAAATTGTAGATATATTTAAGATTTTGATTATAGGATACATAGATAAGCATCCATGACCTGGGCGAGCGAAACCGACGCCACGACATTGTTTATTACTTTTACAATTTAGTGATTTTTTTTAAAGATTAGTAAAAATTTAAGCGAATATATTTAAAATTGTCTTAGCATAAGAGAAAAAAAAACTTTTTAATGACATCCCATGTAATGAAAAGAAAATTCGATACCTCAGTTATATGTATGGAGTGCTACCCTTGATAATTTTATTACGAATTTATTCGTAATGCAGGTATGTACCAGTACCGAATTAGTTAAAAGTAAATTTCATTTAAAGTTTTAATTTATGTCTATAATCCCATCAATTTCGCTTTCGGTAGTGTTGCATATCTGTCAAGACAGTGTGTATTGTGATGACAGCTATGAGAGCTGACGCCCGTGTTAGACACATACAATATCAATTACGGCCCTGAAGGCCATGAGATGAGGACACCTTGCGTGTGCACCGCAGTGATCATACACATAATACTCCTCACCTAGAGCAGATCCTTAGGATGGTCATACAGCCCTCCATATGTCATCATGACATAACGCGAGTGGGTCATCTCATGCCCCCGCAAAGGGTAGAGGGAGCCGTGTCAGGACTGTGGTCCTGTTCCGGCGGCAGCGGGGTCTCACTCCATCAATATGGAGCGGTCTTTGGAGAGATCTGTGCAGGTCTCGTTAAGGGGGCGGTTGCCAGTGGGGCCTGTGCGCTCGTCCACACAGCGGGGTCGTCCTGGGCGGTCTGCCCCCACCGGGTGAGATGGCCGGTAATCCCGGCGAAGGCCCAGCGAGTGGCAGCCAGCGACCAGGGACGGGCTTTCTAAAAGAAGGGAAAAAGGGGGAAGGAAGCTATTCCCGTACCGTATTTACTGATAGGAACCCCACTACGGGGACTTGGATACAAGGGAGCAAAAGGGTATAGGATTCAGTAAGGAAAACAGGATGCGTGGCATTGGAAGCAAGAATAGTGAAAGCATGATTGGGTTAGAAGAATGGAAGCATGAATGGTGAGAGCGTGAAGAGTTAATAAGCGTGTGGGCTTGGAAGCGTGATGATGAATTCTTAAAGGAGAAGCAATGGTTGATGAATGAGAAGCAATGTGAGAAGTGGCATAAATGAAGTGTGAGAAGCAAGGTGAGAAATAAATTAAAACTAGAAACTAAAACTAAAACTAAGACTGACCGCAGGCGTCCTTGCTCCTGTGGGCGCCCGCGACGGACCATCGCCCAGCACATCAGAGGGGTTGCGAGGAGTCGCGTGGATACGCCCTGCGGTCGGGAAGTCGCCTGTGGTAGGGGGCGAGATGACGAAGCGTGGTCTGGGCAGAGGCGTCCGCCTTGGTGAACAGGCGGGAGGCCAGGCCGGCTATATGTATGTCGAGGTCCTCCACTTGAAGGTCCCGGGAAATGGTGGAGTTCCTGACGAAGCGGGGGGCGTCGACTATGCGGCGCAGGGCCCTGGATTGGACCGCGTGCAGTCGACGCTTGTGGTAGGGCGCCAGTAGGTGGTACCACGCTGGAGCCGCATACGTCAGGCGGGATCGGATGTAGAGCTTATATATTAAAACTTTTTTTTTTTACCTTCCTATTATTTTACCTTCAGTGGGAGGAACCTCGACAGCGCCGGCTGTAGCTGTCGAAGCGCTGCGGAAGCCTGAGCCGCAGAGGCGCAGGCGTGGGGACCCATAGTTAGGCCGGCGTCCAGGCAGACGCCCAGGTATTTTGCTTGGTAGGCCCAAGGAATGGGCTCGCCGCCGAGCGTCAGGGGTTGTGGGAGGCTCCGACAGCGGGGAAAGAGCGCCGCCTGTGACTTGGCGGTGTTGACGCTCAGTCGCCATTGCGTCAGCCAGTCGGGGAACTTGTCCAGGATACTCTGGATCTTGGCGGCTGCGTGCTGGTGGTTAGTGACTTGGCAAGGTACGCCGTGTCGTCGGCGTACAGGGCGGCCATGACTCCCTCGCTACTGGGGATGTCGTCGACGTATCGATTGAACAGAGCAGGGGAGGGGCTTTCCTGGTATTAACCCTGAGGAGGGCGCGACGGACCTGGCTCGGCGACACGAAGAAGGCGGGTGCTGCGGCGATGGCGGTCTCCTGAGCTGGTAGAGAGGGGGAACCCTCGCAGAAGAAGTACTCCCTTACCTGAGCGATCACTTCATCCTCGCGGTCAGTCGCGGCGGTGGCCAGTGGTGTAAAGACCTGTGTGAGTTACCTGGCATGGATATCGGCTCTGTCTTTTGCACGGTAACGTAGGTCCCCGTCCTCGTGTATTAGCGGACGGATGGGCTCCTTGCTGCTGGCGAGTTGTAGGCAGAGGCGATGCACCTATGGCAAGTCCTCGGCGGCCTGGGAGAGGCGGTGTTCCCAAGTCACCGCCTAATGTGCGGCGAACTCGAGCTTGACCACCGCGGCAGCTCTGTTGAAAGCGGCCCGGATAGTGGGGCATCTCGTTCTTTGCCATAGACGGCGGAGCTTGCGCTTCTCTTTTATTAAGTGGTCCAATCGGCGGGTGAGGTCCTGCCGAGAGACGGGGATTGGGCCCGGGGGTTTGGTGGCCGCGGTCAGCGCGGCTGTGAAGGCCGAGGTTAGGCCTTCCGCCAGGCGGTCCACGTCCGCCGCAGACGCCACCGGGAACGAGGGGGTGCGCGCGTCTATTTCGCGTGCAAAGGCCGCGCGGTCAAGTTTTGGCCGCCGAGGAGTCGGAAGGGAACGAGCCGGGGCTGTGGCGATCCTGATTAAGACCGGGCAGTGGTCCGATTGGAGGGCATCGGAGAGGACCTCCTGGGTGACCAATCCCTCCACGCGGTCCATGACGGCGATGTCTAATACGTCGGGCTGGTGGTTCGCCGGGAAGTATGTTGGCTGGTCAGGGGCCAGGATAGTGTATCCGCGGGCCTCCGCGTCTGCGAGGAGTCGACGGCCGTCGCTGGTGCAGTACCGCGAGTACCAGGCCGTGTGTTTGGCGTTTAGGTCCCCGGCGATTACAGTGGGCTCTTCTGATAAGGGCCCGTGAACCTCCGGGAGATCTAGGCGGAAGTTGGGGGGCTTATAGGCTGCGAACAGCTGGGTGGGTCTGGCACCCAAGCACACCTCAACGCCGAGTGTGTAGAGCGAGGTAGTAAGCGTCGGCGGCAGCACCTGGTGGATTATTGTGCGCCTTACCAATACGGCCAAACCGCGGCACGGGTGGCCGTCCGGCGGAGGGATGTAGTCCAGCCGGTATGTGTGGTACCCGGGCACTGCGAAATGTCGTCCCGGTGTGAGGTGGGTCTCGCATATGAGGGCAACATCCACGTCACGCTCGTGGAGGACGTGACGCAGAATGTTGTGCTTCCCGCGGAGGCCCCGGGCGTTCCAATTAAGGAGTGAGAGGTTCGCCATTGAGCAAGGTGGTTATGCTGTGAATGATCGCCGGCATCAGCAACACTAGTTGTGATGCACAGCTGATGAGGGCTTCTTTGATGGAGCCGCCTGTGCGGATGGTATGCATGAACCGGCTTGCCATGTCCATTAAGGCGGCCGGTAGTGAGACGGGTGGCGACGTTGCAACGCCGGTGCGGCGTTGAGCCGCCCTGGTGGGGATGCGGTCGGTCCCGGGTGCCATCTGGGAGGGTACCTCCGGCGTCTTGCCGGTCACGGTTGGCGCTGGTCGTTGTTGGCTGGTGGCTGTTGCATCGGAATTGGTGTTGGGGTCTCCTTTCTTACCCCTGCCCCTGCCGCGTCTCGACTTACCTTTGTTCGCTGATGGTAGGGCGGACGCCGTGCGCGGAGTAGGGCCGTCCGCCGGCGCCATGAGGTGCGGCTGCTCGGGAGGTGGAGGAGGCACTTGGGCATCGGCTATTGTAGTCGAAGCTCGTGCGCCTAGTGTCGGTGCGGTAGTGGCGGCCGTCGGTCCGGCACGCTTGTTACGGGCCTCGCGCTTAAAGGCCGGACAGTTCCTGCTGTTGGCAGGGTGGGCACCGCTACAGTTGACGCAGGTGGCAGGGGCATCCTTGGGGCGAGGGCAGTCCTTAGCCGCATGCTCTTCGCCACGGCGTACGCAGGCTATCTTACGGTGACAGTTGTGACTCGAGTGCCGGAACTTCTGGCACCTGTGGCACTGAGCCGGGCCACGGAGGCTGCGCCAGGCTTCCACCACGATCCCATCCATGCCCAACAGGCTGTTGACGGCATAGATGTCGGGGATCGTAGTCGCCGTCCTTTTAGTATACGCTAGGCGGATACACCCCGGTCTCACCTGGCGGGCTCGTATTGGTCGGACATACTCGGGCTCGAAGCGGATGTCGATGAGGGCGTCGGTTATCTCGGTCTCTTCCGGGGTGGTGTCCGCAGGAAGGCCTCTGATTGCGACTTTGACGCTCTTGTCCGCCGGGAGCGAGCAGGAAAACCAAGAGATTCCCTCGTCGAGATCAGAGAGGTATCTTTGAGTAATGCGATACTCGCTCTCGTCCCTCGGCGTGAAGCGTACACCCTGCCTGTAGGGGCGGCCGCTACTATTGTGTCCGAGCCGGTCTCGGAGCGCTTGGAAATGGCGTGTCCAATTTGGTAAGCGCTCGACGATGAGCGGAGGGTACCTCGAAATATTTTTCGGCAGCTGGCCGATCCCTGACATAACGCTGAACACATATAAGTATATAACAGGTAACAGTTAGTTCAACAGTTAAGGAGTGGGGTCACATTTTTATGTCTAGAAACAAATACGTCAAAATTATCATATAAAATATCAAAAAAACTCAAATAATATATAATCCTACTCATTTTCGTTTTTAATATTAGAAGAATTTTCAAATGATTATGTACGCTATGAGATATTACTAAATATTTAAATTTTTATACAGCAACAAAAAACTGGACAGTTTGGAATAAAACATGCCGATCTATAACATACGCCAAATATCAGCTGGGTAGTGATTCAAACGTTGATTCCGTTTTGCCCACATTGTATGTCATTTTAATTATTTAAAGAACATTGAACATTTTTTATCATATTACTTTTTAGCCCCTCATTCATGAAATTATTGTGTTACTTATTTTTTTGTCATTGTAATTGTAGTATTTACAACAATAGCCCAGCTCTTTCAGTCCAAGTTCATCAGAATATAGTAAACCATTCACTTTGTTCTTGGTGAAGAGAAGTAGCTAGAACAATAATCTAACTGAGGATAGTTCAGATTTTTGTACTTTCAGTGCCCCCTTTGGCAGGTATAAGTTTTTAAGATTACCATTTGGTATTTGTACAGCAAGAGATATCTTTTATAAGTCCGTGGTATATTAGTTTGGTGACTTGCAAGGCATAATCATTTGGTGCGATGACATATTGGTGTATGGTGAAACAATCCAAATCCACAATGATAGGTTAGACAAGTTCCTTCAGAGAGACAAACATGTACATTTAAAACTAAACATGTACAAGTGTAAGTTTCTTTTCCAGGAGATAACATATCTAGGATACGTATTCAGTAAGGATCATTAAAATTGATCCCGAGAAGGTTAGGGCTATAAAGGCCTATACCAAAATCTGTGTCAGTCAATATTTTTATTTCCAATCGGGGTGTCGGAATATATTTAACTGCTCACAGTGTTATATATAAAAGTATTTATTTATCTATGTATGTTATTTATTGAGTATGTACTTATATATTGTGCAATATAATATATAATACCCAGTAAATAATATTATGTATAGTTAGTTGTATATTACATTCCCGCGGATGCACACGCGCAAATTACGCAGTTATATCAGAATATAATGTGATGAGATGTGTCGTAATGTCGTGAATGTACTAATTGTCTTGTATCGGGAAATCGTAAATGTGTTGTGTAGTGTAATGGTATTACAGTAAAACTTTTACAGCAACCATGGCCACGGGTTCACCCGTGACCATGGTTGCTGTAAAGCTTCTGAAACGTCGGGCTACATAAATAATTGAATTGCATCAATTATGTTTTGCTACTTAAACATTTTATAAAAAGTATATCTGTCACCTTTGCCTGTTAGACCGCAGGTGTGCTCCGTGTCGAAGAAATGACACTTTCTACTCTTTTTCGTCGAGGAGGATGGAATCATTTGTTAAGAGATGATAATCAAATAGCATTTTATTTTTTCGCCGGGAACCTATATATTCGTGATATATCAAATGTCTACTGTCGGGCTACATAAATAATTTAATAAACCGAGATAAAATCCGAAAAGAAGTTTTATTGTAATGTCTAACATTCGCGTAAACTTAAGACATCAATAGTGTAATGGTAAATGGATTCATTGTGTTGCTTGGAACCTCAGCACCAGTGCCGGAGGAAAACCGGAAAAGAACAAGTGACTCTGAAAATCAGTGTTAGGACTATTAGTTTTAGCTTATGCTGAGGTCTCACCATGTTGTGAGGTGCATTATTTATTTTAATATGGGATAGGATTGTTTGCTTTTTTTCAATTGTTTTTTTTCCTTTGTAATTCTCTCTCTCTAATCTAATCGTGTACGCATGTTTTTTTTCCTGAATGTTTTCTCCTTGCATGTAACCTTACAAATAAAGACATTTGTATGTATTATTTATTTTGTTTAATTACAAAGATTCTTAGGTATGATTAACCTTTTAGCGCCGTTCATTAACAATTTAACAGAGAGAACTGCAATTTTGAGAAATTTATTAAAGATTTATATTTCTGAAACTCTTTCCAGAGCACCATTGCCAGGCACACGTGTACCAAATTTTGAACAAGATATGTAGCGTCATGTTCATTTGGTCCACTCCAACTTGTCTATTAGCAAAGTATATTTGGATATGATTTTGAACAAGATATGGAGCGTCATGTTCATTTGGTCCACTCCAACTTGTCTATTAGCAAAGTATATTTGGATATGATTTTGAACAAGATATGAAGCGTCATGTTCATTTGGTCCACTCCAACTTGTCTATTAGCAAAGTATATTTGGATATGATTTTGAAAGCCACTAGAGATGATGATGATCTCAATATGTTAAAAAATTACTACTTCAACGGTTGGCCACGATATAAAAAGGATCTCACCGGCGTCGCCATGTGAAGTGCCTCAGTGCGACGTGCCTTGTGCCAAGCCACGTAATGCCAGGAACAGTGCATACATAATTCAGGTCACTGCTATAGGTACAATAATGTGTATACACTAGGATACGTTACATGAGCGAGGGCGACGCGCGCGCCCTCACGCTGCGCCCTACAGCGCGTTACAGTCGGAAACCAGGTCTGTGATGTTCTTTCAAAACATCTAAAGCAGAAGTAGTTCACATTCAGTTCAGAGAACAAAAGTGAAAATTATTTATATTGTTTTATAACATGCTTTCCTCAAAAGGAAAGGTTTTTGTTTAATTTATAATTTATTCCCATGCAAATGATAACTAAAAGTATCTGAGTCAGGATAGCAACCTATCGTGGCGGCAATTGGAAAGACCGGTTGTATCATAGGAGAGAGACATGTAAATTATTAATAGTTATTTAAATAACGTAATGCATGCTCAGAGTAATCTGAAAAACATTTAATAATAGTTGCCCGACCCGGGGATCGAACCCGGGCCCCACGCGGCTAACGGTCTTAGCAGGAGACACCCGCACCGCTACACCGCAGTAGCGATTATATAGGCGATATTGCCCTTGATGTCTTAAGTTTACGCGAATGTTACTACAATAAAACTAGTTTGACGGACTTTGCCGCGGTTTACTTAACTACTGAACTCATACATACACCTCAAGACAGCAAGATATTTGTAAGTATTGTTTGCGTTAATCGGAACGAATGAAAATTATAATTCTTAGGGTACTTTTAATAATTTATAACATCAGGACATATCTCATCTCAGTCCACGCGTGACCACATGGTTGCTGTACAGCTTCTGTAACGTCGGGTTACTTAAATAATTAAATAAACCGTGATGAAATCCGTAAAAGTAGTGAACTAGGCCAGCACAGCCGGGGAGGTACCTTTCGCTCACTTGATACCGTCGTAGAGTGGTGCGGTTTGTGAGCAGCCATTTGCCCATTGGGGCAATTCATCGGCATAATTATGCTGATGTTCATGGGCGTCGGTAGTGTTAGAAAGGCTCCGATATCTCGTTTGTCCCCCTATACTATAAAAATATCTAACCTAACCGCTTTTATTTACACAATAAACTTTACAATTCTTCTTCTTCGTTTATCGTAAGATGTATTATCGTATAACACAGCAATTGCTTTTACGCTTATTGTCTGTAGTCTACTCACTTATTTACTTCCTAATTGACACTAGATACGACACCAAAGCGCTGCAGCATGAGTCAGTCAATCGCAAGCGTCAAATCGTCTGCGTGTGCCCCAAAACTTACACCCTCTCTCTGGTCTCGGCAATTTAAGGATATCGTCCAGGAGCAGTTCCTTAGCAACTGCCGCTGGTAATACCCGCGATGCACACAAGAGAACAACAACGCAAGGACCCTCGCCGTAGGTGGACCAGCGGAGCGGAGGTGTTCAACGCTAACGCTTTGGTGAGCTGCTACGGAGCAACAAATCATCAGGGCACCTCGACGGCTGGTCAGCCCTCGTAGGGACCGACGCCACCTCCACAGACGGGGTTGTCCCGCACTACAGGGCAACGCCACCTACTTTGGGACAGTGCAATAGGGTGAGGTTCCCATCCTCGCCCCTTGCCCCGTGAGCAATAGCGCCGCCTCATTTTTTGCACTTTGGTCCCCTCTTCTTGTAAATATAGGAGCGCCTCCTCCCCCTGCTCCTTAGTTCCCTCTTCTTATAAGAGCATCCACCTCCTCGGTTCCATTGGCTTCGCCCAAGGTGTCTCTGGTCACCCCTGGCTGCTGAGCCCCACCGCCACGACAAGGCTTCAGCCACGGCGGCGAGATCCCGTACCCCAGCCCCAGGAGTAGCAGGACAATACAGTCCACTGCGCACGGCTCCTTTGTGTCACACAATTTTTAACCCGTCATTTTGTGTATTTTAGATAAAACAGGATTTAGTTGGAATCCATTTTATTTCAATGGTTATAAATAACATAATAATAAAATAATATAATAATAATAACAAATATTGATTTAAGAACACAAATAGAAAATATTCTGAATCATGTTAATTGAAAAAATTATTTTATTTGTATCCTAAATACACACAAAATCTTTTTCACACCTATATAGCAATTAGGGAAAATGAGCCTTTTGGCGACTACCGTGCTCTGTCATGCAGATGCGTTCCCCTCCAATGGGCCACCGGCTACTCACAGCGCACGAAATGTGAGTCATGTAGGCGAGAGGCGCTTCGCTGCGACGGTTTGCTTTGTCTGTAGAGACTCAAGAACGTCTCACGTGAACTGTCCTCAGAGCTTTGTTTTGGTATGTTTAGCTACTGTTCGTAACCGGGGCATTACATTTGTATAAAGTTTCACTTTTTTACGTAAAGGATAAAATAAAGACAAGCGCTTGCAATACATGTAGAGGAAGAACATTACATTAAGTTGTAAAATAAAATTCATCTCAGTATACACCAAAGTCAAATAAAAGGAATAAAGGGAAAAAATGAAGAAAAAATAGTGTATATTTTTCTTTAGCTGGTATGTCAATTTGGTTCTAAATAGTTATAAAAAAATTTAAATTTAAAATTTTATTTAGCTACAAATAGGACATAAATAAAATTTTAGGAGATAATAACAAGAGAATATATTATATGATATATTTTTAACAAATTTTACTTTTGCTAGGTAATCTTTTATTTACAATCAATTTTATAAATCTTCGCACTAAGTCGGGATACAGATACAAGTATATTATTTAAGGTGGCTACCGACGCCCGACACAGACATCCACATCATTGCCAACAGTCGTGTTGCCTCCCCGCCACCGCACACTCCCGCCACACACACACACCCACGCGAAACACGACGGCATAGCTATCACTTTTGAAGGCGAAAGCTGCGGCAGCCGCTTACAGAACGAGGTGCGCCATCTATGATAAACTCTACGACATTAGCGCCATCTATTGGAAGTGGTTGGAAAAATTTAAAATCAAATGCCTACTCATGATTAAAGTCACATTTAAAATTGTGTGGCCGGAACTCTGCATATCATAAAATAGTTTATTCGTTCTGTCAACATTCAGTTAGTAAATTTCTAAATGCTAATACGTTGTCTCACACATTTACCCAGAGACGAGCCACACGCTACATATCGATTGCAACGCCATCTAGCCGCGGCCCAGTAGACTATTGCCCGTACAGACTAATCTCCTCTCCATTTTATACATTACAACTGACGATAACAAATTTGTATTTGTGGTTAAATTTCAAATTATCTCTGTAATTCAAATTACATTAATCACTTGTATTTCGCAATAAAACAATTTTAAAAAGATTCTCAGATAAGGTATGTAATTATAAATGACAACAGAACTTCGTCGACAGAGGGGCCGTCTCATACAAACATATAAAATATTAAATGAGCTCTGTAATGCACAGAGTCCACATGAACTATACAGTCTTGGTGTAACACACACTTGAGGGAACCTTCTAAACAATGCCATAAGGCACGCAGGAAACCTTCTACAAAGCATTTTCTACATAACAGATTGTGACAGCCTGGAACAGACTTCTTGTAGATGTCATTACAGCACTATCTCTTAACTGTTTTAAGAATAAACTAGACAAACTGAAAAATCTTTGAGTTTATTAACTGCTAGTGGTTTCAAGATAATAATAATAATTAGCCAATTAAACCACTGACAATTACAGCCAAATTTTGGCTAGTGATTTTGATGCTGCATAAAAAATTATTTGTAGACCCATTTAAGAACATGCAGCGATGGAACTCAAACTGATCTCCGAAATCCGCATCGAAACCGGATTAGTGGTTTATGAGATTTTATATCAACATCGTCCATTTTTAGTTTTACCTAATACTTTCGGTACTCGTTCTCTATCCTTGCCCAGTACAATAGACTTGGCAAACAGAAAGTAAGTCACATAAAATTTATATTCAATTGAAATTGAAAAAATATTAATAAACAATAAAAATATGGATTAAACAGCCACAACAATATCACAATAAACTCAAATAGATGCCACTCATTAAATATAATATTTCATTATTTCAACAAATTTCAAAGAATTCTGGTATTTGGTGTAGGACCTTTGTTAACAAACCACCCGAGGTGTCCTGCTTCTCGGATACCAAAATCAGCAAGAGATTTAACGTTCTGTTTTCGCATTCGTTCCAATCACATTCCACTGAATAGTTTTCTTTTCCTAATGGGTAAAATGACCAACTCTAACTGTACAACATGCCACCGACATGAAGACTTATATCATCTTCTTGTAGAATGTGATAGAAACTAATTTCTCCGACAAGAATTTATGTTGGACACTAAATTAATTTATACATAATATTGTTACTTCTAATTTTAAATTAGAATATAGCGACAGATCCTTAAGTTTTGTTATCCATTCCTAATATGATTCAAAGTTAAGTTTATGATTATTTTTTCTAGTAGAAGGCTGACTTAATCTTATGATGTATATGATAAAGCCTTTAAATAAAGATCAAAAAAATATTTTTATAGCTTAATCTCATATTAAACTAATTAATCAAATTCACAATAAACATGTCAATTTAACCTATATCTAACCTTGACAAATTAATTACAACAAACTAATTCTATACACAAAAGTGTGTAACATGTGATGTGAATTGATTGTAGGAATTCTACATGAAATAGGTAATTTTATTTTTATAGCATAAGGGCAAAACATAAATCCGAGCCTTTTGATGACTACCAACCACCCATGGACATTCACATGATTGTTACACAGATGTGGTGCCCTAAAATTTGTTCAATATTTGTAAGGAATTATTGTAACACATTTTAGAATTGGGTTACGAGGCTGTGGGGATTACTGATGGTCAATGAGGGTAGAGGCAAAATATATGTAGATACTGTGGTTGTGCGGATGTTTATAGGTATGAATAAACGTCAAAAGACAGTTGGGTCATTTACCCACTTAGATTGTATGTGGAGTGATGAAGTTGAAATTCATGTTGATTGCCGAGGTCTGTAACCTATTGAAGTACAGAAACTTCATACAAGTCACTGCATTCAAGAAGCTATCACACACGGAAAGCGGAGTTGTTTTACATCTCTAAAGCTAACACAAATTACAGGACGACCAACATGCTGTGCTAAATCGCATTACATAATCATACAATAAGGAGTATACAAGTACTGACATGTTTATTTCAAGTAAACAACGCCTTATTAAAGAAATAACAAAAATTTATGGTTACATAAAGTAATGTAAATAAGATAAACAAACACTCATACACATAAATACATACACATCCCACGAGCATGATCACATATTTGCTTCATACCAAATGTTGTTTCCTCTTTTTCATATAATATTATTTTATTTTGTAATATTAAATTATATTTTTTTATGTAGTAATCCTATATTGGCTCATTGTGCCCATGATATATAATTACTATAATAAGATTAACGGTAATGTTGTTGGAATACCAATAAATAAATAAAATAAAAAAAGATATACATACACTAAAACCTTGACCTACTATCAACACTAATTAAGTGATAAATTTCGAAATTGATGAATGTTAAACCACTGTAAAAACTTGTGTGTGTAGTTTATTTCATAAAAAATCTGTTATGATATGCAAAAGTAGGTTTGTCAATTTCAGCTGATTAGCTCAGACCTCTGTTGGGTATGGAAACAAAGCCATTTTTTTATAATTCTTACTTACTGTTTTGCAATTTATTAATGTTTAGCTTTGAGTGTGGTAATAGTTTTTGAGTGTTCTGAAAAATAAATGGAATATTTTGTCATAGAACATAGGAGGCAGCCAGATGTTATGCAAAAGTGCTGCATACCCACACAGACTGACGCTGCGAACACCACATCACACATACTAAGTGAGGAAGGTAACATGGTGGTAGTGCCACACTTGGTTGCAAACAAGCGAAGGCCTGTGGTTACGCAATAGACTAGTGTGTTCACATAGTGTTGCTAACATTCCCAGCACATCTCAGTTATAATTATTACAGAATGTATATAGATAGATCATCGAAGTTGAAGCAAACATGCTATTATTTTCAAGCAATGCTGCATTAAAATATATTACTTATTAAACCAGAAGTTGACCTAAAATATCCATAGTAGGTGACGTTTCAGAATTAGCGATCTACCCCGTCTTCGGTTGTGATAATATCGGGCTGATTGCTGCTTAACAAGTTATACCCTAAAAGCTTCCTCGGGAATCGTTCTATCTATTACACACTGCTTTGGTCGTGACGACATCCTTAGGACATATATTTAATGGACCTGAATTGGAAAATGACATTAGTTGTGGATAATTTCGGAATTTTCTTTAGTAAGTTGTATAAAGAGTCGTAAAAACATTCATGAAATGTACCGTCAATGGTGCAACAAAAAATAATACACAATTTCATGTATATTAAGCTTTTCCCTTTTTCAAAACAGAAATCAAGAAGCAAAGCTGTTACAGCTTACGAGCCCGGTAATGAAAAACAATTTCCAACTGCTGCACAAAGGATAGTCACGACAGGTAAACATTAACGGAATGTTCAATGCAGTCCAAGTCATTATAAAAAAAAATTTACGGACGAACAAAACCAATGAAAAATTATTAAAGTCGGCAAAAAAAGCAAACTTGAATTCTGAAATAAGTTCCCAACTTGTTATACCGTTTAACGCAAAGTGTGGCAATTATAATGAGTTAATGTTCAAGACATATAAAGTTATAAATCCTAATTATTTAAATTTTGTGTTTTGTCATATATATTCATTAGATTAAATATCCTGTGGAACACATAATTCTAAAGCTACAATTCGCTTCATTACACGAAAAGAATAATTTAGACGTTGTGAAAAAAAATCATTACGAACACTGCCATCATTTGCCACATAAATTAAATAGGTAGTATTATTGAATATAATCGAAATAAAAAGCCACGAACGATAGAGGGCAATACTTGTCTCGGAACAAAATTAAATTCCATTACCCTACAGTGGGCCCCTGAAAATTCAAAGCCCTCGGACACGACTGCACAGCATTTACTCTGCGGTAGTGTCAGTCGAAGGAGATGTACCTTTCATTCACATAACAGCGACACAAAGTGACAACTATGCAGTCGCATTTCGTGCGGAGAGTTTCCGGCAGCGTATTGGAGGGGAGGAATGAAGGAAGGCAACATGTCTGCGTAGAGATATAGCGCAGGTTTATGCGCGTCTCTTTGGTAGAAATGTTATAATACAGTTCTGAAACGTGGCATAAAAATGTCCCACATTGTTCCGGAGCCACTAAAGTTCAACGGCTAAAAGCGTACTAACTGTTCTCCAGTAATACTTTTTTTTTCTTTTTTCAGAGGGACCTATTACTGATGGCGGCGCTGTTGCCCTCGCCCCTACAGTTCGTCGGGTCGACGGAAGATTTTTTGTCTTCAGGTTTTAGGTAGACGCGCAGTAATACTAAAAAAGTCTACAAAATATAATAGAGATATCGAAACATACAACGATAGCGTGATCTAATTCCGATATAACGCCATCTAGGTACAATGTTTGGTACTAGTACAACCATATACAATAAAATGTTTGACGAGTTGCACAGAAAAATACCGGCCAAGAGCGAGTCGAATTCTCCTGTGAAGGATTCCGTAGTAGCACAGAAAAAACATCCAATATCGCTCATGTTCACAAATGTATTTTGTTCAAACCAATTATCGTTTAAAGTTTTTATTAATTCCTATAATATCCATTAACTGTTATCCCCGGCAGATTACTAGCAGGTAATTTAGAAGCATGTATCTCATAAAGTATCAGCATAATAAAAAAATTCTAAAACCTCCGTACCATTTTGAAAGACCTCTTATGTTGTATGTTCTATGATTTTTGTAGAAAAAAAATCGCTCATGTACATGTATGCAGTTAAAAAACCCTCAAAAATTTTATATTTCAAAATTAATGCACCTTATTTTGCAGCTGTTTCTAGCCTACTACTCCAACACAACATATTGTGTTACGTAGTTGCATACGTCCATGACTGCGTGTCTCAAATATGTCTTATATCTTACCCTTCACGTTTTATTGGGAAACCTGTCGTTGTATTTCAATGTTATACACAAACGATTTAGTAAATCGAAAACTGGACTAAACGCACACAATCAGAATGATTTTATGGTTTTGCCAGCGCGCGATTGGTATATTCTGTACAAGAAACCTGTATAAATAAAGCAAAATAGAAAGACGTTACGAAATTAATTGGCTTGCTTTCTGAGAGAGAGCACTATACCAAAAAGTGTCCTGACAATTTTTCGTCTGGTTTTCCGTTTAGCCTCCTCCGCGCGATTAGGAACTTCGTTCCAATAAAATCGGCTGCGTACTAGCGTTCTGCACATCTACTAAACATAAATTATAAGTATGTCACATTTCATGCTCATCCTAAGTTTTAGCTCTTGTATTAATACGGATCCCTAAGTAGGTTTCATAGTTACTTATGAAAACATAAGTTACTGTTATAATATGTTCTAACACCAAAAATATCACGTGGTATTTTTACGTCAAACGTTTTTCAAATATTTAATAAAAATATAATTTAAGGATCTTAAATTAAAATGTTTATTACAATGGCGGTATACTCTTTTTTGTTATTAACCTTTTGTGCAAATCAAGCTGCTCTGCCTCCTCCGCTCACCCGATATAAAAGCGCGAATGACGTCTACAGCGGTAGGCGCTGGGCGGCAAATCGCACGACTGTTTGATGTTCCCGCCACAGTCGGCGCGCTTAACACCCGCCGCCCGCGCCCCTCCGCCGTGCGACAAACGGGCGCCGCCGGTGTTGCTCGAGTAAGGAACTTTTTTCGTCAGTACTTTAATACACTCGTTAGGGTAATTTCACCGTTTTAACATTCTTATATTCATTTATTTTCTTTTAAGTCGAGTGTGTTAACGTTTCTTTTGTTCTCTTTTGAAGTTTATTTGTATTTTGTTACGCAGGTCGTGTTATCGTTGCATATGTTGTGTATTGCAAGAGGTAGTGCCATGCTACATTGCAGCGGAATTGGGCAGGCACGACCGGGGAGGTTCCACTCTCTCACAGAATACGACATAAAGTGACGGCTTCGGTGTTGAGTTGAGTAGCCGGTGGCCCTTGCGGGTGTGGGGTTCGGGGGAAGGAGGCAATGTCCGATGCATAGTAATTATGTGGATGTACAAGGGCGTCGGTAGTCGTAAAAAGACCCTGATGGCCAGTCAACCCCCACTATACTGTAAAAAAGTATATATATGATTCGCACATCGAGGGCGTCGTACCTAGACCCGACGAACTGTAGGGGCGAGGGCAACAGCGCCGCCATCAGTAATAGGTCCCTCTAAAAAAAAGAGGGCGTCGTACCGACGCGTGATACGTTCATCACTGCTTTTTTACCGTATGCGTCAGTTATTCTCTACTAATGTTTGGTGTGTAAGCTTTTTTCGTTTGTCAAAGTAAAAACTAATTTAACAATTTTTAAATTAATTTCAACGTTAGATCTTTTTAAAATTACGGCTCTTTTATACTTATGATTAGAAGAACATAAGTTACGCTTATGCGTCGAGTCGGAGTTATGTCGCTATTCGCAAATATTTAGCAATTCACGATATATTTAGGCTGGCAACTCTCCATCGGGGAGTATGTTTTAGTTACCAATCCCCAAGTTTTTGAAACTTGATTTCATAGATAATACTTTATACTGATACTTGATTTTGAATGTTGTGTTGTGCATACATTTGTACTTTGCCACTTTTTACTATAAAATTTTTGTTGAATTGTGAGTTATACCAAATCAGTTCGTCCACTTTGTGATACCGAACAGTTTTCAATGTGGAATTAAACGAGTGAGAGTTTGTAGTGTTGGTGAATGAAACTGCGTACGTGAGTTGAAAATATTATTTTTCTCCAAAGGTCTGTGAGGAATTGTTAATTATTGTCTCAAGTATGTCTTTCAGTGAAGATGTAATTAGTCAAAACTGTTTGTGTGCCGACTGATGTGAGCAAATATTACCTACGTGCCTAAGTAATGCGGGTTTAGTCTACGTTCTTAACTGTTCTGGGATCCAGTGCCTAAGTCAGTCCGCTCAAGTAGACGGCGTCTATTTGTCAGTTTAACACAGTTGACAGTGTGTTTACCTACGTGTTTCTGTTGGGCGGTGTGTTAGTGATGGAGGTAGAGACACTGCAAAAGTTGCGTACGCAAATGTCGCATGCACTTTTCTTACTAATAAAGTGCGTAAAGTTGTTTTAATATAGAGATGTTACTTTCAATAGCAGTATAATTAGCGTTACAGGTAATATTCAATATTTTTTTGGTAAATAACTGGCAGTAAGATTCTTTAGATGTATACCAACTTCTTAGTATATCTACATTATGCAGATCGTGTGTCGAATAGCAATAGCATAATAAATAAATCTGTCCCTTAACAGTGGCAGGGCTCATCTGAACAAGAACTACCTCGCCGGTCGCACAATGCAGCATGGCACTACCTCTTACATAATGTTAAACTTTAGAGATTATACTACATGTTGAATAGTGCTGGGTGTGCATGCACAAGAATGATTAGATGTTCTTGCTCAGTCATACATGAAACTCGGTCACAGAAAAGGAACTAATACAGGAATATGTAATGGACATTCTTTTGGTTAAGAATAAAGTAAAAAAAACTCTTTTATGGAGTAAGATTATTTTTGTTTCATTTGATCAGATTTATTTAAAGTAGATGACGGTCCATCCCATAGACATGGGACATCTCGGTCCATGACTATGTTTGCTGTGAAACTTCAGAAACGTCTAGCTGACAAAAGAATGAAATAAACTGTGCTATAACCTGTACCAGTAGTTCTAATGTAATAAACTACTGCGTACGTGATACATTATTTGTCAGTGGCATCCAAGTAAAGCTGTGGTTGTATCTTCGGCCCCCTTAATATTGTTTCTATTTACAGTTGTTGAGAAAATACTTTAATTGTAGGATTATTGAAATGCACATAAAGGTACATACATTATCATTTTATTTTTATTTATGATACATGTTGAGTAATTGTAATTTTAATAAATATTAATAAAATTATAATGTATGCATTATAATTTTATTAATATTTATTAAAGTTACAATTCCCTAAGAAAGTAATAACCAGTAAAACGCAAGAGTAAAAAAAAAACAGTAGATCCATGCTGTAACCTCTTCTTAAGGCTCACTTACATCATGAAAGCAACGTCTGGACCAAATTTCAGTTAATTTCTACTGTATGTTGCTTCATAAGTCACTCAGGTTTGCCTCTTATACAGTGATATTACATAAGAGGTATACGACAATAGAATAAGATGATCACAGAAAGTCTTCCTGTAACATCCGGGAAATCAAGGCAATCACGGAGAAATTCTACAGAGATCAAATTCAACCATCACGACACAGCCTATCTTAGTAGATACAAGCGATACAGATGCTCCTATCAAGCGACACTATACGGAAGATATCCCTGAGATTAGTACGCATGGAGTGAAGCAAGCACTGAAGCAACTCAAGAAATTGCATGCCCCAGGGGAAGATGGCATCACTGTGGAACTACTAAAGGCAGGAGGCAAAGCTGCAACGAAAGAGCTGAGTCGTGTGCTATTCAACGAGGTACTGTTCACAGGTGAAATCACCAAAAATTGGATAAACAGTATTGTCGTGCTCTTCCACAAGAAAGGAGATACGACCCTCCTTAAGAACGACCACCCTATTTCACTTTTAGGCCAAGTGTACAAAGTGTTCTCCAGAGTCCTGACTACTTGGCGCTTGCTTGGCAACAAGAGTGGATGAACATCAACCCAAAGAACAAGCGGGGTTTAGAAGGGGCTTTAGAACACTTGACCACATCCTTACACTTAGGCAGGTCATCCAAAAGGCTGAAGTAGTCTGTACAAGGAAGCAACAATGACCGTGCAGCTGTAGCCAACAGAACCCTAGCCAATTCAAAGAGGAGTGAGACAAGGTGACATGATATCCCCAAAGCTGTTTACCAATGCTAAGGAGGATATGTTCAAAACATAGGAATGGACTGGCAAGGGAATAAGTGTAGATGGCGAGTACCTTAATCACCTGCGCTATGCTGATGATATAATCATCATTTTGTTGCAAATTTAATTGCTATACTAATTACTGCGCCGTACCACCCGCCCATAGCCCAGCATCCAACCGTGGTGGAAGGGGGGTCCCCCAGTAGTCATAGCTCATACCTCTTCCTAAAATGTCAGCTTGTCAAAACTTCCTAAAATGTCAACAAGTGTGGCATAAATATCAACTTTCTAATATTATTAGTCAAATAGTATTAACTATTTGGCTAATAATATTATTAAGCCGAGTAAACAATTATTGACTGAATTAATTGTTGCTAAATGTAAACATACAAAAATTTGTTTAATGAAGTGTTTACATGTATACATATAAAAGGCAGATTAATGTACAACTCATACCAGTGCACAGCCTACTGTAGGTACTATATGTATCTAGCAGCTTGAAACTGAATACAGGTCCCCTCAATATAAGTGAGGGCTACACACCGACACAACAGTTTTATTATATTGGATATTATATTCGTGTTTGTATTGTTTCATTATTAAGGTACCTACACAAGCCATCCTCACTCGGACTTTACACCTGGGCCCTGCTGACTTTTCGTATGGTTGGATCTGATCAAATCTTCGTCCTCTTGCCTCCAGAATCTACAGTAATATATTTAATAGGGGCTATACACTCGCGGAGTGCTCAAATTGAAAATTAGGCCAGTAAAATGTAAAAAAAAATGAATTTTGACATGTAACTTCTGAAGTTTCAAAAATATCGATATTTATGGCGAACCGCTTGAAACCGATATATCGATAGGTACAAAATATGCAATATCGTAAATCGTATGTATATAGGACTGGTCGTGTTTTATGTGGGTACTTTTTGACACTTACTATACACGTAATAAAATTATAGCGTACATTTTGGGACTTTGCGTTCAAATATACATTTATCGCCGCAAATGAACACGGCACTCATCTTAGTACCTTGTTCTATAGTACTTAAAAAAAAAACGAGTACGGTTAAACGATTTTTTTTATAGATAAAGATAAGTAATTTACGTGTGTTTTTGCGTGCGTGTGTTTTTGCGTGCGTGTGTTTTTGCGTGCGTGTGTTTTTGCGTGTGTGTGTGTTTTTGTGTGTGTTTGTGTGTTTTTGTGTGTTTTTGTGTGTGTTTGTGTGTGTTTGTGTGCGTGTGTGCGTGTGTGCGCGTGCGTGCGTGCGTGCGTGCGTGTGTGTGCGTGCGTGTGAGCGTGCGCGTGTGTGCGCGTGTGCGTGTGTGATATTTGATATTTTTAGACGAACCTAACAATGTAGGTCACTTTGTTGAGGATTATAATATGAACAGAAACTTATCACTGCGATTGAAATTTGACAAGAAGAATGCTTTTGTTTTCCTTAGGCACTTATCAAGTTAGGCAGCTAAATCATATTATCATAAATCCAAGTGGATCCAGGTTGATGTTCTTAGAACTTGTGCTCCCGAGAAGTGGTTTTCGGTCCAATCAACCTCGTTTGAAACTACTCAACTGGTTGCAGGAACGTTGTATGTTATTGCCACGTAGCGATAGCAGAATTTTAATTAAATAAAATAATTCATGTATTATTTTTTATTTTTATAAACTTTCGCACACGTAAGTGCCAGTGTACGTAGAGGGCGCACCCCTTTGGCTTATTTCAGCATCAAGGTTATGTAGACCACATGAAACGCGACATCATAGCTGTCTCTTGAAGGTATCATCTGAGCGAGAGGTCCGCCCAAGTCGCTTACTCAATTGTACGCAATATAAGAGCAACTAACGGTCCTAGTGATGCTAATAAAGCACTGACAGGCGCTTCATTTTTTGCCAGCGCTCCAAGTTTCAATGTTACGAATAGTTGATTTTCGAAGAGCAAAGCTTTCAGAATGTTATTTAGTTACAATCAAATTAAGTAACTAAACGTCGGATCCACCGTGGACGGAGGCGTGTTGGACGAAATTTCTCGCCCTCTTCAGTGCGACAGACTGTGGGAGGGTCTGGTTTGTTTGTCCGAGCCGGTCGTGTCCCAGGTGGAGGCCGCGGGGGCAGACTGGTAAATAATGGCCGCCTAAATGTGAATGATGTCTGACTATGCCTATCACGACGAAAGCACGAGCAATAAATAAAAATTCTAATACGCCGACTACTACAATGGGCATTGTTCCATTTTTAACACGAAATTTTTATTCTAGATTTCGCAGATATAGGCTAGGTATATAAGAAACTAATTTGAACAGATTTTAATAATAAATAATCATAAATTCTGCAAAAATCTACATAATATATGCACAGTACTCAAAAAAACAAAGATAAACATTTCTAAATTTCAGTAGACCTTGTAAAAATGGTCCCTTTTTTTTGGTGACGAAGGGGAATGCATTTACGCATGATACCTGGGAGCCCGGGTAGACCCCCAGACCTATGTTGGACTGCGCCATTGGGTAGCAATACCAACTAAACCCCTACGGGAGCCATCAGCCGCTGTA